>JBAIZL010000001.1:215221574-215254074 GCA_036971475.1 Prosapia bicincta
ATCATGATATTTTATCTCTAGTAACAATGGTGTAACAATGGTAGTAACAATGGTGCAATATTTTATAATAGCGACTTCTAACATTTTATAAGTTATTATAAAATTTCAACAAAAAAGTAAACAATATAAGTTATTTAAAGCAAACAGCCCCAGCATTAGTATTATCACGTGCAAAGAATATAAATCGATTTTGACTTTTGGAAGGGGGGCACTAAATTTTCTGGTGAGAGCATTAGGGGCGATCATGGCATCACGTGGCAGGGTCACGTGCCTGGTGAAGAGAAGCGTCTACCCGTTCGTTCGTTCAATATGCTACACTCCATAATATTGCAGCATCTTACGTTGCACTGTCTGAATATACAGGTTATTTTGACTACATCATAATGGCGCCGTTTTTTATTTTGAATTCGGCGAAACTGTTTTTACCACCGACAAGGTTCCTTAGTTGGGCCATGACAGTATCAAGGGAGACAACGTCGTCCCCTCCGACGTTTCAACCTCTAATGGTTTTCCCACCTACTCAATTTCACAGATGAATCGATAAAAATGACAAATGAGCCTAGACATTCTTCTTCTTTACCAAAGATTGAAGTCAAGACTTATAGCTTGGTTGTCAAGTGCTCTACTCATAGGCCGCTTCCTGGTTGACCACACTCTGTGTTTCTATAGATAATATGACCATCATTTTTAAGATATGTCCATAAACCGGGCAGGCTTACTTCAACAAATACACAGAACAAACATCTTCTCATAATTGTCATTGTTTTGGCTCGTTTCTCTCGACTTAATGAAGAGATGCTTCTTCATGGATCAACGTCCACATACGAGTTGAATCATATATTTTTTTCATTGAGTCTTTGGAGCGTCTAACAATAGAACCAGTCACTGGTCTTTTAGCTTGTATGGAACTTAAAAACAACTTGTTTTCTTTACAAGGCCAATCTAAGAACAAACTCTTCCACGCTGTAACTGGTCTGAATGTTTCCAAGCCTCCATTAAACCTATCTCTCTTGGTAAGCTCCCTTGCTATATCTATTTACAGGCCTTACTAGCCCCACAGTTTTCTTTACAAGGCCAATCTAAGAACAAACTCTTCCACGCTGTAACTGGTAAGAATGTTTCCAAGCCTCCATTAAACCTATCTCTCTTGGTAAGCTCCCTTGCTATATCTATTTACATTCCTTACTAGCCCCACAGTCTTCTTTACAAGGCCAATCTAAGAACAAACTCTTCCACGCTGTAAATGGTAAGAATGTTTCCAAGCCTCCATTAAACCTATCTCTCTTGGTAAGCTCCCTTGCTATATCTATTTACAGGCCTTACTAGCCCCACAGTTTTCTTTACAAGGCCAATCTAAGAACAAACGTTTCCACGCTCTAACTGGTCTGAATGTTTCCAAGCCTCCATTAAACCTATCTCTCTTGGTAAGTTCCCCTGCTATATCTATTTACAGGCCTTACTAGCCCCACAGTTTTCTTTACAAGGCCAACCTAAGAACAAACTCTTCCACGCTCTAACTGGTCTGAATGTTTCCAAGCCTCCATTAAACCTATTTTTCCTGGTAAGCTTCCCTGCTATATCTATTTACAGGCCTTACTAGCCCCACAGTTTTCTTTACAAGGCCAATCTAAGAACAAACTCTTCCACGATCTAACTGGTCTGAATGTTTCCAAGCCTCCATTAAACCTATCTCTCTTGGTAAGTTCCCCTGCTATATCTATTTACAGGCCTTACTAGCCCCACAGTTTTCTTTACAAGACCAACCTAAGAACAAACTCTTCCACGCTCTAACTGGTCTGAATGTTTCCAAGCCTCCATTAAACCTATCTCTCTTGGTAAGTTCCCCTGCTATATCTATTTACAGGCCTTACTAGCCCCACAGTTTTCTTTACAAGGCCAATCTAAGAACAAACTCTTCCACGCTCTAACTGGTCTGAATGTTTCCAAGCCTCCATTAAACCTATTTTTCCTGGTTAGCTCCCCTGCTATATTTATTTACAGGCCTTACTAGCCCCACAGTTTTCTTTACAAGGCCAATCTAAGAACAAACTCTTCCACGCTCTAACTGGTCTGAATGTTTCCAAGCCTCCATTAAACCTATTTTTCCTGGTAAGCTCCCCTGCCATATTTATTTACAGGCCTTACTAGCCCCACAGTTTTCTTTACAAGGCCAATCTAAGAACAAACTCTTCCACGCTCTAACTGGTCTGAATGTTTCCAAGCCTCCATTAAACCTATTTTTCCTGGTAAGCTCCCCTGCTATATCTATTTACAGGCCTTACTAGCCCCACAGTCTTATTTACAAGACCAACCTAAGAACAAACTCTTCCACGATCTAACTGGTCTGAATGTTTCCAAGCCTCCATTAAACCTATCTCTCTTGGTAAGTTCCCCTGCTATATCTATTTACAGGCCTTACTAGCCCCACAGTTTTCTTTACAAGACCAACCTAAGAACAAACTCTTCCACGCTCTAACTGGTCTGAATGTTTCCAAGCCTCCATTAAACCTATTTTTCCTGGTAAGCTCCCCTGCTATATCTATTTACAGGCCTTACTAGCCCCACAGTTTTCTTTACAAGGCCAATCTAAGAACAAACTCTTCCACGCTCTAACTGGTCTGAATGTTTCCAAGCCTCCATTAAACCTATTTTTCCTGGTAAGCTCCCCTGCTATATTTATTTACAGGCCTTACTAGCCCCACAGTTTTCTTTACAAGGCCAATCTAAGAACAAACTCTTCCACGCTCTAACTGGTCTGAATGTTTCCAAGCCTCCATTAAACCTATTTTTCCTGGTAAGCTCCCCTGCTATATTTATTTACAGGCCTTACTAACCCCACAGTTTTCTTTACAAGGCCAATCTAAGAACAAACTCTTCCACGCTCTAACTGGTCTGAATGTTTCCAAGCCTCCATTAAACCTATTTTTCCTGGTAAGCTCCCCTGCTATATTTATTTACAGGCCTTACTAGCCCCACAGTTTTCTTTACAAGGCCAACCTAAGAACAAACTCTTCCACGCTGTAACTGGTCTGAATGTTTCCAAGCCTCCATTAAACCTATTTTTCCTGGTAAGCTTCCCTGCTATATCTATTTACAGACCTTACTAGCCCCACAGTTTTCTTTACAAGGCCAATCTAAGAACAAACTCTTCCACGATCTAACTGGTATGAATGTTTCCAAGCCTCCATTAAACCTATCTCTCTTGGTAAGTTCCCCTGCTATATCTATTTACAGGCCTTACTAGCTCCACAGTTTTCTTTACAAGACCAACCTAAGAACAAACTCTTCCACGCTCTAACTGGTCTGAATGTTTCCAAGCCTCCATTAAACCTATCTCTCTTGGTAAGTTCCCCTGCTATATCTATTTACAGGCCTTACTAGCTCCACAGTTTTCTTTACAAGACCAACCTAAGAACAAACTCTTCCACGATCTAACTGGTCTGAATGTTTCCAAGCCTCCATTAAACCTATCTCTCTTGGTAAGTTCCCCTGCTATATCTATTTACAGGCCTTACTAGCCCCACAGTTTTCTTTACAAGACCAACCTAAGAACAAACTCTTCCACGCTCTAACGGGTCTGAATGTTTCCAAGCCTCCATTAAACCTATTTTTCCTGGTAAGCTCCCCTGCTATATTTATTTACAGGCCTTACTAGCCCCACAGTTTTCTTTACAAGGCCAATCTAAGAACAAACTCTTCCACGCTCTAACTGGTCTGAATGTTTCCAAGCCTCCATTAAACCTATTTTTCCTGGTAAGCTCCCCTGCCATATTTATTTACAGGCCTTACTAGCCCCACAGTTTTCTTTACAAGGCCAATCTAAGAACAAACTCTTCCACGCTCTAACTGGTCTGAATGTTTCCAAGCCTCCATTAAACCTATTTTTCCTGGTAAGCTCCCCTGCTATATCTATTTACAGGCCTTACTAGCCCCACAGTTTTCTTTACAAGACCAACCTAAGAACAAACTCTTCCACGCTCTAACTGGTCTGAATGTTTCCAAGCCTCCATTAAACCTATTTTTCCTGGTAAGCTCCCCTGCTATATCTATTTACAGGCCTTACTAGCCTCACAGTTTTCTTTACAAGGCCAATCTAAGAACAAACTCTTCCACGCTCTAACTGGTCTGAATGTTACCAAGCCTCCATTAAACCTATTTTTCCTGGTAAGCTCCCCTGCTATATTTATTTACAGGCCTTACTAGCCCCACAGTTTTCTTTACAAAGCCAATCTAAGAACAAACTCTTCCACGCTCTAACTGGTCTGAATGTTTCCAAGCCTCCATTAAACCTATTTTTCCTGGTAACCTCCCCTGCTATATTTATTTACAGGCCTTACTAGCCCCACAGTTTTCTTTACAAGGCCAACCTAAGAACAAACTCTTCCACGCTCTAACTGGTCTGAATGTTTCCAAGCCTCCATTAAACCTATTTTTCCTGGTAAGCTCCCCTGCTATATTTATTTACAGGCCTTACTAGCCCCACAGTTTTCTTTACAAGGCCAACCTAAGAACAAACTCTTCCACGCTGTAACTGGTCTGAATGTTTCCAAGCCTCCATTAAACCTATCTCTCTTGGTAAGCTCCCCTGCTATATCTATTTACATTCCTTACTAGCCCCACAGTCTTCTTTACAAGGCCAACCTAAGAACAAACTCTTCCACGCTGTAACTGGTCTGAATGTTTCCAAGCCTCCATTAAACCTATCTCTCTTGGTAAGCTCCCCTGCTATATCTATTTACATTCCTTACTAGCCCTACAGTTTTCTTTACAAGGCCAATCTAAGAACAAACTCTTCCACGCTGTAACTGGTCTGAATGTTTCCAAGCCTCCATTAAACCTATCTCTCTTGGTAAGCTCCCCTGCTATATCTATTTACATTCCTTACTAGCCCCACAGTTTTCTTTACAAGGCCAATCTAAGAACAAACTCTTCCACGCTCTAACTGGTCTGAATGTTTCCAAGCCTCCATTAAACCTATTTTTCTTGGTAAGCTCCCCTGCTATATCTATTTACATTCCTTACTAGCCCCACAGTCTTCTTTACAAGACCAACCTAAGAACAAACTCTTCCACGCTCTAACTGGTCTGAATGTTTCCAAGCCTCCATTAAACCTATCTCTCTTGGTAAGCTCCCCTGCTATATCTATTTACATTCCTTACTAGCCCCACAGTTTTCTTTACAAGACCAACCTAAGAACAAACTCTTCCACGCTCTAACTGGTCTGAATGTTTCCAAGCCTCCATTAAACCTATTTTTCTTGGTAAGCTCCCCTGCTATATCTATTTACATTCCTTACTAGCCCCACAATTTTCTTTACAAGACCAACCTAAAAAAAAACTGTTCCACGCTCTAACTGGTCTGAATGTTTCCAAGCCTCCATTAAACCTATTTTTCTTGGTAAGCTCCCCTACTATATCTATTTACATTCCTTACTAGCCCCACAGTCTTCTTTACAAGACCAACCTAAGAACAAACTCTTCCACGCTCTAACTGGTCTGAATGTTTCCAAGCCTCCATTAAACCTATTTTTCTTGGTAAGCTCCCCTGCTATATCTATTTACATTCCTTACTAGCCCCACAGTTTTCTTTACAAGGCCAATCTAAGAACAAACTCTTCCACGCTCTAACTGGTTTGAATGTTTCCAAGCCTCTATTAAACCTATTTTTCTTGGTAAGCTCCCCTGCTATATCTATTTACAGGCCTTACTAGCCCCACAGTTTTCTTTACAAGACCAACCCAAGAACAAACTCTTCCACGCTCTAACTGGTCTGAATGTTTCCAAGCCTCCATTAAACCTATTTTTCCTGGTAAGCTGCCCTGCTATATCTATTTACAGGCCTTACTAGCCCCACAGTTTTCTTTACAAGGCCAATCTAAGAACAAACTCTTCCACGCTCTAACTGGTATGAATGTTTCCAAGCCTCCATTAAACCTATTTTTCCTGGTAAGCTGCCCTGCTATATCTATTTACAGGCCTTACTAGCCCCACAGTTTTCTTTACAAGACCAACCCAAGAACAAACTTTTCCACGCTCTAACTGGTCTGAATGTTTCCAAGCCTCCATTAAACCTATTTTTCTTGGTAAGCTCCCCTGCTATATCTATTTACAGGCCTTACTAGCCCCACAGTTTTCTTTACAAGGCCAATCTAAGAACAAACTCTTCCACGCTCTAACTGGTCTGAATGTTTCCAAGCCTCCATTAAACCTATTTTTCCTGGTAAGCTCCCCTGCTATATCTATTTACAGGCCTTACTAGCCCCACAGTTTTCTTTACAAGACCAACCTAGGAACAAACTCTTCCACGCTCCAACTGGTAAGAATGTTTCCAAGCCTCCATTAAACCTATTTTTCTTGGTAAGCTCCCCTGCTATATCTATTTACAAGCCTTACTAGCCCCACAGTTTTCTTTACAAGACCAACCCAAGAACAAACTTTTCCACGCTCTAACTGGTCTGAATGTTTCCAAGCCTCCATTAAACCTATTTTTCTTGGTAAGCTCCCCTGCTATATCTATTTACAGGCCTTACTAGTCCGACAGTTTTCTTTACAAGACCAACCTAAGAACAAACTTTTCCACGCTCTAACTGGTCTGAATGTTTCCAAGCCTCCATTAAACCTATTTTTCTTGGTAAGCTCCCTTGCTATATCTATTTACAAGCCTTACTAGCCCCACAGTTTTTTTACAAGACCAATCTAAGAACAAACTCTTCCACGCTCTAACTGGTCTGAATGTTTCCAAGCCTCCATTAAGCCTATTTTTCTTGGTAAGCTCCCCTGCTATATCTATTTACAGGCCTTACTAGCCCCACAGTTTTCTTTACAAGACCAACCCAAGAACAAACTTTTCCACGCTCTAACTGGTCTGAATGTTTCCAAGCCTCCATTAAACCTATTTTTCTTGGTAAGCTCCCCTGCTATATCTATTTACATTCCTTACTAGCCCCACAATTTTCTTTACAAGACCAACCTAAAAAAAAACTGTTCCACGCTCTAACTGGTCTGAATGTTTCCAAGCCTCCATTAAACCTATTTTTCTTGGTAAGCTCCCCTACTATATCTATTTACATTCCTTACTAGCCCCACAGTCTTCTTTACAAGACCAACCTAAGAACAAACTCTTCCACGCTCTAACTGGTCTGAATGTTTCCAAGCCTCCATTAAACCTATTTTTCTTGGTAAGCTCCCCTGCTATATCTATTTACATTCCTTACTAGCCCCACAGTTTTCTTTACAAGGCCAATCTAAGAACAAACTCTTCCACGCTCTAACTGGTTTGAATGTTTCCAAGCCTCTATTAAACCTATTTTTCTTGGTAAGCTCCCCTGCTATATCTATTTACAGGCCTTACTAGCCCCACAGTTTTCTTTACAAGACCAACCCAAGAACAAACTCTTCCACGCTCCAACTGGTAAGAATGTTTCCAAGCCTCCATTAAACCTATTTTTCTTGGTAAGCTCCCCTGCTATATCTATTTACAAGCCTTACTAGCCCCACAGTTTTCTTTACAAGACCAACCCAAGAACAAACTTTTCCACGCTCTAACTGGTCTGAATGTTTCCAAGCCTCCATTAAACCTATTTTTCTTGGTAAGCTCCCCTGCTATATCTATTTACAGGCCTTACTAGTCCGACAGTTTTCTTTACAAGACCAACCTAAGAACAAACGTTTCCACGCTCTAACTGGTCTGAATGTTTCCAAGCCTCCATTAAACCTATTTTTCTTGGTAAGCTCCCTTGCTATATCTATTTACAAGCCTTACTAGCCCCACAGTTTTTTTACAAGACCAATCTAAGAACAAACTCTTCCACGCTCTAACTGGTCTGAATGTTTCCAAGCCTCCATTAAGCCTATTTTTCTTGGTAAGCTCCCCTGCTATATCTATTTACAGGCCTTACTAGCCCCACAGTTTTCTTTACAAGACCAACCCAAGAACAAACTTTTCCACGCTCTAACTGGTCTGAATGTTTCCAAGCCTCCATTAAACCTATTTTTCTTGGTAAGCTCCCCTGCTATATCTATTTACATTCCTTACTAGCCCCACAATTTTCTTTACAAGACCAACCTAAAAAAAAACTGTTCCACGCTCTAACTGGTCTGAATGTTTCCAAGCCTCCATTAAACCTATTTTTCTTGGTAAGCTCCCCTACTATATCTATTTACATTCCTTACTAGCCCCACAGTCTTCTTTACAAGACCAACCTAAGAACAAACTCTTCCACGCTCTAACTGGTCTGAATGTTTCCAAGCCTCCATTAAACCTATTTTTCTTGGTAAGCTCCCCTGCTATATCTATTTACATTCCTTACTAGCCCCACAGTTTTCTTTACAAGGCCAATCTAAGAACAAACTCTTCCACGCTCTAACTGGTTTGAATGTTTCCAAGCCTCTATTAAACCTATTTTTCTTGGTAAGCTCCCCTGCTATATCTATTTACAGGCCTTACTAGCCCCACAGTTTTCTTTACAAGACCAACCCAAGAACAAACTCTTCCACGCTCTAACTGGTCTGAATGTTTCCAAGCCTCCATTAAACCTATTTTTCCTGGTAAGCTGCCCTGCTATATCTATTTACAGGCCTTACTAGCCCCACAGTTTTCTTTACAAGGCCAATCTAAGAACAAACTCTTCCACGCTCTAACTGGTATGAATGTTTCCAAGCCTCCATTAAACCTATTTTTCCTGGTAAGCTGCCCTGCTATATCTATGTACAGGCCTTACTAGCCCCACAGTTTTCTTTACAAGACCAACCCAAGAACAAACTTTTCCACGCTCTAACTGGTCTGAATGTTTCCAAGCCTCCATTAAACCTATTTTTCTTGGTAAGCTCCCCTGCTATATCTATTTATAGGCCTTACTAGCCCCACAGTTTTCTTTACAAGGCCAATCTAAGAACAAACTCTTCCACGCTCTAACTGGTCTGAATGTTTCCAAGCCTCCATTAAACCTATTTTTCCTGGTAAGCTCCCCTGCTATATCTATTTACAGGCCTTACTAGCCCCACAGTTTTCTTTACAAGACCAACCTAGGAACAAACTCTTCCACGCTCCAACTGGTAAGAATGTTTCCAAGCCTCCATTAAACCTATTTTTCTTGGTAAGCTCCCCTGCTATATCTATTTACAAGCCTTACTAGCCCCACAGTTTTCTTTACAAGACCAACCCAAGAACAAACTTTTCCACGCTCTAACTGGTCTGAATGTTTCCAAGCCTCCATTAAACCTATTTTTCTTGGTAAGCTCTCCTGCTATATCTATTTACAGGCCTTACTAGTCCGACAGTTTTCTTTACAAGACCAACCTAAGAACAAACTTTTCCACGATCTAACTTGTCTGAATGTTTCCAAGCCTCCATTAAACCTATTTTTCTTGGTAAGCTCCCTTGCTATATCTATTTACAAGCCTTACTAGCCCCACAGTTTCTTTACAAGACCAATCTAAGAACAAACTCTTCCACGCTCTAACTGGTCTGAATGTTTCCAAGCCTCCATTAAGCCTATTTTTCTTGGTAAGCTCCCCTGCTATATCTATTTACAGGCCTTACTAGCCCCACAGTTTTCTTTACAAGACCAACCCAAGAACAAACTTTTCCACGCTCTAACTGGTCTGAATGTTTCCAAGCCTCCATTAAACCTATTTTTCTTGTTAAGCTCCCTTGCTATATCTATTTACAAGCCTTACTAGCCCCACAGGTTTCTTTACAAGACCAATCTAAGAACAAACTCTTCCACGCTCTAACTGGTCTGAATGTTTCCAAGCCTCCATTAAACCTATCTCTCTTGGTAAGCTCCACTGCTATATCTATTTACATTCCTTACTAGCCCCACAGGTTTCTTTACAAGACCAACCTAAGAACAAACTCTTCCACGCTCTAACTGGTCTGAATGTTTCCAAGCCTCCATTAAGCCTATTTTTCTTGGTAAGCTCCCCTGCTATATCTATTTACAAGCCTTACTAGCCCCACAGTTTTCTTTACAAGGCCAACCCAAGAACAAACTTTTCCACGCTCTAACTGGTCTGAATGTTTCCAAGCCTCCATTAAGCCTATTTTTCTTGGTAAGCTCCCCTGCTATATCTATTTACAGACCTTACTAGCCCCACAGTTTTCTTTACAAGACCAACCCAAGAACAAACTTTTCCACGCTCTAACTGGTCTGAATGTTTCCAAGCCTCCATTAAGCCTATTTTTCTTGGTAAGCTCCCCTGCTATATCTATTTACAGGCCTTACTACTCCGACAGTTTTCTTTACAAGACCAACCTAAGAACAAACGTTTCCACGCTCTAACTGGTCTGAATGTTTCCAAGCCTCCATTAAGCCTATTTTTCTTGGTAAGCTCCCCTGCTATATCTATTTACAGGTCTTACTAGTCCCACAGTTTTCTTTACAAGACTAACCTAAGAACAAACTTTTCCACGCTCTAACTGGTCTGAATGTCCAAGCCTCCATTAAACCTATTTTTCTTGGTAAGCTCCCCTGCTATATCTATTTACAGGCCTTACTAGTCCCACAGTTTTCTACCTCCAACTTATCACAACATTACATTATGAGCAAAGTATACATTTTGCTAATACCAATGTCTTTAAGGTTGTCTGGAGGTCAGAGCACGTTAGAGCCTCATGCGAAACGTAGTTGTAGTGTAGTAATGCGCAAGCCTTTACAGCGGAAAGGGGTACGGCATCCCGCTAGTCACGGTATTTCCCAGCCGTTGTTGGAGGGCCCACTACTCGCCAACTAGTTGTGGGATAGCGGGCCAGCGACCATTCCGGGCTTCGGAGCTTAATTGCGCAAAATGGTACCACGGGTGATGTACTCAACCTACGGAGGTTCTGATCGAAAAAAGGTTTCGTGGGGGTAGTGGTTTCACAAGTCTGTTTAAGGATCTATGGAAGTAGAGTTTCCAGCCAGGAGGTCAGGCACTCCTCACCAAACATTCGTCTTCAACCATCCCTGATCATCTTCGTCATTGTTTTCTTCTTCTTATATCTATCTACTACTTCTGTTCCTAGATGATGTACGTCTCTCTAACTAGATCCGCTAAGCGTCGTGCAAGTATCTTTGGCCAGTTTAACGAAATATTCATCCGATTTCTGCTTTAGCCATCACTGTTCCCATCTCAGAATGACCACCTTCAAAAATACTCTTTTGCCAAAGACTCAAAATATTAGATTTTCCACTCTCGTAAAAACGGTCAGCGGCGAAAGGCTTAAAAAACTTCCCATGGAAACATTAAAAAAATAATAAATAATAAATAGGTGAAAATGTATAATATTTAAGTCGATTGTAAATTTATCACAAATAGTCAATATTAAAATCGATATCCAGTCGAATAACAATTTTAATTTGCTATTTTTCTTATGCTAGACATTTTAAACAATAGACCGTCATGAAAGGAGTTTTTATATTGGACAGTTTAATGTAAATTTATTTTCTTACTACCAAATTAATATCTCTCTGATGAGAGTATCACGATAAAAATATTGAAAACAACCCCAATACCAAAAAAATAATAAAAAGGGTTTAATCTTAAGTCACATGTATTATTAGTTATTTTGGTATTAGGGTTGTTTCTAATATTTTTATTGTAATATATTGTATCACTGTGCTCTTGATATTGTGTATTAGAGTATACAGAATGATGATGTCGTTTTATAATTTGAAGTTTCGCCGCCAGGTTGCAGGGAATGTTGAAGAAACTACAGCCTGATGGATTTCCAGGATTTATGCTCTTCTGCGCATCTCATATATTTTTATTCTTTGATAAGGAGTAGAAAGACTTACATTAAATAAATAAGCGGTGATATTGAAGGAGACATTTATTTGTAGGTTAGGAACGAACTGCATAATAAAAGCTAACTGAGTTTCTTATTATATGGGAATTAAAATTGAAAAATATATTTTTTAAAACTAATGTTCTTTTCCATTTAACTCAAATATAAACAATTAATTTTATTAAACATTAGAAAAAAAAACATAAATATCACATTCAATCCAGGCCTGATATTAAATCAAAGATAAAACTGTTGAATATCGAGTCGAGTATATTTAATTGGCGCAAAGCTTTGGCAACTACTTTTCCGTTTTAAACCCTGAGAACAATGTTACGTTGCTATAGTTACATTGTTTTCAGACTTGCAAACGGCAAAAAAATAGTTGCCGAAACTTTGCACTAATTAAATAAACTCAACAGTTTTATCATTCATTCAATGTGCACAAGTGCTCTAGTTACATAAATTAGGTTTGGTTAGTTAGACGGAAATAGTAGACAATTAAAACCATCTTGAGATTGTCGACATTCCGAAATACCTCAAATTAATTACTCGTATTTTGTTCTTCGTAAATTTAAAAGAATGTTTTTCTCACTTCCGTTATGTTTGGGAAGCGGTAAATAAAGATGTGATCTCAGGCGGGTTCGAACTTACAACCTGCTGTACCTTCACTACCGCCATCCCACGGCCGTCCATCCTACCTCGCAAGCAATCCATTAAGTGACTCGTACAGACTAAATGGAACCTGAGTGTACTGCATATTGCATAAAAGGAATCTCCGGGTTGGAAGAGGATGCCAGCGGTACTGCGTTCTAATGTCATGATCATTAAAGGATGCACCTAAATACAATCTTAGAAAGTTTTGTTAATTTATTTATTATTTTTTTAAATTTAGAAGCATTTTTTTCAAAAATGACTGTTGTTGATTAAGTGTATTTATCGTACGCAGGTTTAGTCGAAGCGACGAAAACATCTATATAGCAAACATGGTTAATAACTGTACTTTATGTAGGGTTACTTTACATCTATAACAATCACTTACTCTATGTAGGGTTACTTTACATCTATAACAACGACTTACTGTATGTAGGGTTACTTTACATCTATAACAATGAATTACTCTATGTAGGGTTACTTTACATCTATAACAATCACTTACTCTATGTAGGGTTACGATACTTCCATAACAATCACTTACTCTATCTAGGGTTACTTTACTTCTATAACAACGACTTACTGTATGTAGGGTTACTTTACATCTATAACAATGAATTACTCTATGTAGGGTTACGATACTTCCATAACAATCACTTACTCTATGTAGGGTTACGATACTTCCATAACAATCACTTACTCTATGTAGGGTTACTTTACTTCTATAACAACGACTTACTGTATGTAGGGTTACTTTACATCTATAACAATGAATTACTCTATGTAGGGTTACTTTACATCTATAACAATGAATTACTCTATGTAGGGTTATTCTACATCTATAACAATGAATTACTCTATGTAGGGTTACCATACTTCCATAACAATCACTTACTCTATGTAGGGTTACGATACTTCCATAACAATCACTTACTCTATGTAGGGTTACTTTACTTCTATAACAACGACTTACTGTATGTAGGGTTACTTTACATCTATAACAATGAATTACTCTATGTAGGGTTACGATACTTCCATAGCAATCACTTACTCTATGTAGGGTTACTCTACATGTATAACAATCACTTACTCTATGTAGGGTTACTCTACATGTATAACAATCACTTACTCTATGTAGGGTTATTCTACATCTATAACAATCACTTACTCTATGTATGGTTACTCTACATCTATAACAATCACTTACTCTATGTAGGGTTACTCTACATGTATAACAATCACTTACTCTAATGTAGGGTTACGATACTTCTATAACAATCACTTCCTCTATGTATGGTTACTCTACATGTGTAACAATCACTTACTCTATGTATGGTTACTCTACATCTATAACAATCACTTACTCTATGTAGGGTTACTCTACATGTATAACAATCACTTACTCTATGTAGGGTTACTCTACATGTATAACAATCACTTACTCTATGTAGGGTTACTCTACATGTATAACAATCACTTACTCTATGTATGGTTACTCTACATGTATAACAATCACTTACTCTAATGTAGGGTTACGATACTTCTATAACAATCACTTACTCTAATGTAGGGTTACGATACTTCTATAACAATCACTTACTCTATGTAGGGTTACTATACATCTATAACAATCACTTACTCTATGTAGGGTTACTCTACATCTATAATAATCACTTACTCTATGTATGGTTACTCTACATGTATAACAATCACTTACTCTAATGTACGGTTACGATAGTTCTATAACAATCACTTACTCTAATGTAGGGTTACGATACTTCTATAACAATCACTTACTCTATGTAGGGTTACTCTACATCTATAACAATCACTTACTCTATGTAGGGTTACTCTACATCTATAACAATCACTTACTCTATGTAGGGTTACTTTACTTTTATAACAATGACTTACTCTATGTAGGGTTACTCTATATCTATAACAATCACTTACTCTATGTAGGGTTACTTTACTTTTATAACAATCACTTACTCTATGTAGGGTTACTTTACTTTTATAACAATGACTTACCCTATGCAAGGTTACTTTTTTACAAATACGTTTTTTATGATTGGTTAGTCATTATTTATTTTCTGCAATAGTAATAGGTTTGTTAAATTTTTAGATATAATATTTGTAAAGTTATGTTTTATTGTTAAATTGTAATTTTTTTCTAAACAATTTTAATTTAATTTTGTATAAAATCTTTTACGAATCACATAATATAGATGCTGAATATAGTATGCATAATATATGCTGAATGTTCATAGTACTGTAAAAGTTTTTGTGAGATCTGTTAAAATTTATTAAAATTTGAAAGTTGTTTTGTTTTGACTTAATAAAAATTTTACTTTAAATGTATTTTATTTTTTAATTATGATTTTAATATTGTTGTTAAAACGTCGACTGACAAATTAAATAGTTAACACTATTGTTTTGTTCTATTAATATTTACAAGAAATGAAAGGTCTTATGCAATAAACGACAAAGAAGAACATAGGACAAATGATGGCACGCGCACACACAAGCGCGCCCTTAGAACCCTCTATGAATCTATGAATAGAACCAGACCAAATTGTCCTTGGTGAGTAAGGGAAACAAAGAAAATAAAAAAGCAGTTGTACATTTGCTAACAAAAGAATATAAATAACAAAAATATATAAATATTATAACAATTAGAAATAGAAAGAAATAAAGAAGGCATTCCGTTGTTTAAAGATTAGGTTTCGTTTTCTAAGAATACGAAACTGACTGTCATCAGCTAAAATATATTGATTGCACAGATTTGCGCAGATCCGGTGGGAGAATAGCACGTGTTGGCTTTTAGAAAGTAAATATTACATAATGTTCCCATAACATATAATTCTCACTTTAAAGATGTGTTTAATATTAGCGAGCACAAGATATTTTTAATGGCTTATTAATGAAACAAGCGGATTATTAGTAGTTGCCACTAGTCTCAACCAGTTAAAATGTTTCCTGAAAGAAAAAGTCATTTCTATCGCTTATTAAATCGACAGTTTGGCTTCTTGGTAAAAAAACATGAAGCAATCAATCTTTCCAAAATTCAAGATTCAACTAAACACCAAAATAACTTATCGGCGAGAAATTAATCACAATAAGAAGTCTGTCGGATTTACGCTGTCGTGCATGACGTCGTGAAAGTGGCGGGACTTTGCATTAATCTTGGCTCGGCCAATTTTCAGTTCGGACCGGTTCTTGGTTTAAAACGCTATCTAGTCACTTTAAATCACACATCAAGGCGTCCATTCATGAACTGAAGAGATGAGAAACTCCGACGGCATTTTGACCTTGTAACGGAGTTTCATCGAAATGTGTTGACCTTGATAAATCGTGCCTGAAGAATCGTGGCCCTTTGTTGCTGCAAATCATTACGGGATTAGCTTCATGATTCGATAATTGGTAATTACATAATGGGCAAGTGAAATATCGATTGGTTCCTGAGGAAAGGATTGGCCGGCTTGTGTCGTGCGAATAACGTCCTTGCCCGCAGACAGTGGTTATTGTCAAGAGTTAAAAGCTTTGGTGGTGAATTCCATTTCAATGAACATTATGAATTAATCAAACCGAATATTTCAGGTCTATTCTTTCAGCATTTCCGGATTCTTACTCCACACGCTTAAGGTTTGGAGTGTACTTGTCAGCTTTCTATATTACAAGTTCTAAATAGCCATTATCTGATATAAAAAGATGACAACATTACTAAGAATCGTGACCAAAACAAATATACAAAGATCTATTATTGAAATATACCAAGGGTAATGTATAGAAAATGAAAATTCTTGCAGTGAAAAGGTTCTGTCTTGTGAATAATAATTTAGTTCCACATGTTGCACCGTTTGTTGGAAAACATCCACTCTTCCACAATGAGCATAATAAGGCATACTCGTATGTATGTTCATACATATGGTTACATCTGAGAGAAACAAGCATGGGGAACGGTGAATTCTGACATAAAATCACGACACGTGTATGACGTTTAATTGAGCAAGGGAGGAAGCCAAAATAAAATCTTTTCAACACATTAAAAGCAGAAGAAAAACACCCAAATAGAAGATCTTTGAACAGGTTCTCGAATAAGACAGAATAACAACAACTTAGAACCTAAAGACGGGAATGGTACGATCGATCTAAAACTACCTGGATCCAAGTGATCACAATATGAATTCGATGTAATTGGTGTCAAAAACAACTGATTTAAATGAACATATAACGAATAAGCTTTAAGACGAATTGGATCCAATTATTCATAACATTCCAAAAGTAACTAGAAACAATTTACCTTAAGATTAATTCCATCAAACCGTTCTCAACATGCAACTAAACAAGTTGGTATACAATATATCTGTATCAATTGGTTTTGCACTGAGTAATTTCAACTGGTCTTAAAACCACCTGGATCCAGTAAAACTCAAAAATATTTCGCTCCAATTGGTGTCAAAAAGAACTGCGTCCAAATGGGCTCAAAGCAAATTGGCTTTAATTAGCCTCAAAACGACCCATAAAATCTTAAAAATTCAAAAGAAAGTGAAAACAATTGGTTCCTTAAAACTAATTGTATCCTAACGATATCAGAGTGAACTCCACTAAACTGACTCAGTCCTTAACTGAATAAATTGGTCTTAAAATCAACTGGATCCAACTGAAATAAAATAAATGGCTCCAGGTCAAATGTTTTTCTGTACTTCAGGTCTCATAGATCGAGTAACTCTTTACACAAATTGACTTTAATAAGACCATTAGAAACTCTGGATTAGGTCGCGTATGGATTAGTCTAATATAGTGGGACTTCAATCTGAAACTGCCAAAAGCCAACTTCACTCTGATCTGGGAATATTAAAATGATTATCTGCCTTAAGGTGGGTTTCCAATAAATAAATGATATTGGGAGCCGTAACTCACAAAGTCTTGAAAGAAATGTCTGGTGCAAATGATATCAAGGGGACAACGAGTAAGGTTCTAGGGAAAAGGTCCGCCAGAAATATCTTGAAACTCCTTTAAATTTCTTTTATTAGCTTACACTCTCTTATATACTAAGATTATATATGTGTATATATATATTTTATATTTATTAATACACAAGAATACATATTGTGATATTTATATATATATATATATATATATATATATATATATATATATATATATATCTTGTACACATTTTCAATGGCTAATAAAATACATTTTTATTCATCAACTCAAGTTCAATTAAATTTCTTCAACCTGTAGTGGATGATAATTAATGTTAAACACAGTTTTTCAAATACTTATTAAAAAATTAAATTATAAAAAATTTGGGGCGGGGTCGGATTTGAACAAAGTTATCTTCATGCTGGAATTCTAGCGCCTTGGAACTGATCCAACCTTTCCATAGCTAGAAGTGTATTTCTCTAAGAAGTAGGCCTATATGAATTTTTCCTTTGCTGCCATTTGATTGTTGTCGATAGCTCTATTGTACAACCTTAAGTTGTTGCCATGGTTACTAGACAATATCATAAATAATGCCCAATAATTGAAAATGAATGAAAAGAGTGAAACAAACAAACAAAGTAGATTAACGGTATGGAAACTTGCTTCATAAACGGACAATGTGAACGAAAACGAAAAGAAACAACATCAGAATGCAAGCGACAAAAAAGCATATAAATAGTAACAAAATAAAATAATAGTCCAACACCATACATAGAAACGAAAATGGAAAATTGCAAGAAAATTCGCTTTTTATGTTGCCCCTTAATATTGTTATTATGAGATATTTATTAGAAAATTAAAAGAAACTAAAATAATATTTTATTTTATTGACTTAATTAGGAATTGACTTTAAAAAAAATTTTATATTTCTGGTTTTATCTACTTTGGCTAAAACATGATTTTAAATTGACGAGTTATGTAAACAAGAATTATATTAGCTTTTAACTAACATAAGAAGATTAAAATAATACAATCTCAAGATAGTTTTCCTAAAAGATAAGTTGACAGTAAACGGAGAGCTGCTGGTAAATATTCGTGTAGAATGTCCATAAACACTTTAATGTGTATAACTTCGTTTGGCGATGTTCGCCTAAATAGACTTCCTGTGGCTTATATTCGACAGAGAATCGCTCTAACAGAGGTCGAGGTAAGGAATTTTCAAAAAATCTCAATCAATATTTTTTTATAGAATATGAACAGAAAAATTTGTCAGTTTGTGAAAATGAAGATTTTGAGTAAGCTTTTACAACCTGCTTATTTCTTGTACGTCTTTAATCGAGCTTTTAAATAAATGTCACACTGCAAATGTGCATTTATTAATGGAGTAGGTATTATTTAAATTAGGAATGCATTGAAATTTAGAAGAAATATCATTCACCAACTTTGTCAACGTTTATCAAAATTTCAACTGTTTGTGACGCATAAAATTTCATCGAGTTTTTAAAATTCTGCCTTGGGGGTATAAATTAGCTTCCACTATAAGTAATAGGCCTAATTGAGCTGGCTTGTGAGGCTATAGATAAATAAACAACTCACGAAGCAATATACTCTATTGTCATACGCGTTTCGACGACTTTTACCATCATCATCAGTGACACCACTATTTATAGATTCCAGTATTCCTGTGTCCGAAACTCCCCCCCCCCCCCAGAAAGAATTTCCGATATCGTTACTGAATGCTATGAATTTCTTCCGCTTTTTGTAAAGTTAAATAGCGAAGTGCATAAACTTTAAGGCTCAAGTGCGACTTTTATCACCCTCACAAAGTACTCAAGGTTTATAGAGAGAAAACTGGGCTCATATAAGTGTACAACTGCGTATATAATAATGCAAGGAACATAAGTGGAAGCAGTTTACGGTAATCTGAAGGAACAGCTGCTAGTCCGATTCTATTTTACGCGCATTAACTCTTGTCGAGCAAGAACCATTTTTACAGTTTTAGTTTGTCTTGTGCAGCTAATGATGGTTGTGCGTTTGAAATGTAAATATTTCCAGTTACTGACACAAACCAGATCGTTTTAATTCTGAACTGAGAGTTAATGTTATATAACATAAAAGCTAATGGGTCGTACAGCGTGACGGTCCCCATTCGTCACTGGTAGGTAACGGCCCAACGCGAGGCGGTTTCTCGGATGTTAAACATATTCGGCGGTTAAAGTGTACACGCGTTTAGTACATTTTTAGATACGGAAATGTACTAGATAACTAGTACACTGTACTACATACAGTACTAGTGTAGATAAGTACATCTCACTAAGACGTATTTACATGTTAAGTGAACGAGTGTATACAATAGTGGAATTAGAAAAGGGATTGAAATATTCTGCATCAAGTAGTTGGTAGAAATCACTGCCTGAAGTTATTGACATTCTGTGGGGACTGAGAGCTAACTTATACCCCCAAAGCAAAACTTTAAAAATAAAATACCTCTTCAACACAAGTTGCAAAATAGATGAATTTTTCCCTAAACACGATTTAAATCTTATGCGTACATAATGGACATTAACATGAAGGCCTACCTTTAAAACTGAACCATCATCTCAATCAGTCACGAATATTAGCGTGTAAGGATCGCTGATGAAGGCGACTTTGATTCAGAAACATGCTTGACTGTTAATAGACATAAAAATTAGCCAAATTGAGTGTTGTATATACAAGTGCTTCTTAGAGTATAATCTTTTTCCCAAATTTAAGGCAAACAGTATTTAAGGCAAACGAATTTTAAACGGATTTGTTTTTAATGGGTTAGTGAAGATTTGATAGGGATGTTCTGTAAGATGAATTGAGGGGTGACGAGGGGCATATTTTGGGTAGTGTATAGTTACCAGTGAGTGTGTGAAAATTCATAGTAAGTACTTATTAAGTTCTATAATAAAAATGTATTAAAAGTTTTATGAAATCAACTTTTCATTTAATAGGTACTAAATGAAAAGAGGTACCTCTAAATTGTTCAAGAGGTACTAAAGTGTTCATATCGTTAGAGTTTTACCCTTTTGATCCCAGTGTTCGAATTTTCGGAATTTCACAAAATATTTTTTAAAAAATATAACATAATCGGTAAAATAATTCTTGCATATATTAAAGCATTTATAATGAAATCGTTTACATAGTTATAGTACCTGAAGGCACTTCTAGTTTGATTTAGCAACTCTGCTCTAGTTCCAACTTGATGAGTGTAGCTGCTCGGCGCCAAGTGCAGTGTCAGCTACCATTGTTATGAGTAGTGAGTGAGTGGTCTGTTTCTTACTCACAATTTTGTTGTGAAGTTCATCTTTTTGTTTGGAAGTTTAGTTTTTACATTGTTTACATCAAATTTATTACTGTTTGTAGCTGTTTTAGTTCCAACTTGATGAGTGTAGCTGCTCAGCGCCAAGTGCTACGTCAGCTACCATTGTTATGAGTAGTGAGTGAGTGGTCTGTTTCTTACTCACAATTTTGTTGTGAAGTTCATCTTTTTGTTTGGAAGTTTAGTTTTTACATTGTTTACATCAAGTTTATTACTGTTTGTAGCTGTTTTAGTTCCAACTTGATGAGTGTAGCTGCTCGGCGCCAAGTGCAGTGTCAGCTACCATTGTTATGAGTAGTGAGTGAGTGGTCTGTTTCTTACTCACAACTTTGTTGTGGAGTTCATCTTTTTGTTTGGAAGTTTAGTTTTTACATTGTTTACATCAAGTTTATTACTGTTTGTAGCTGTTTTAGTTCCAACTTGATGAGTGTAGCTGCTCGGCGCCAAGTGCTACGTCAGCTACCATTGTTATGAGTAGTGAGTGAGTGGTCTGTTTCTTACTCACAATTTTGTTGTGAAGTTCATCTTTTTGTTTGGAAGTTTAGTTTTTACATTGTTTACATCAAGTTTATTACTGTTTGTAGCTGTTTTAGTTCCAACTTGATGAGTGTAGCTGCTCAGCGCCAAGTGCTACGTCAGCTACCATTGTTATGAGTAGTGAGTGAGTGGTCTGTTTCTTACTCACAATTTTGTTGTGAAGTTCATCTTTTTGTTTGGAAGTTTAGTTTTTACATTGTTTACATCAAGTTTATTACTGTTTGTAGCTGTTTTAGTTCCAACTTGATGAGTGTAGCTGCTCGGCGCCAAGTGCTACGTCAGCTACCATTGTTATGAGTAGTGAGTGAGTGGTCTGTTTCTTACTCACAATTTTGTTGTGAAGTTCATCTTTTTGTTTGGAAGTTTAGTTTTTACATTGTTTACATCAAGTTTATTACTGTTTGTAGCTGTTTTAGTTCCAACTTGATGAGTGTAGCTGCTCAGCGCCAAGTGCTACGTCAGCTACCATTGTTATGAGTAGTGAGTGAGTGGTCTGTTTCTTACTCACAATTTTGTTGTGAAGTTCATCTTTTTGTTTGGAAGTTTAGTTTTTACATTGTTTACATCAAGTTTAGTACTGTTTGTAGCTGTTTTTGATAGTGTAAGTAACCTAAAAATACACAAAATTTAAACTATAACTGAATTACTAATAATTTAGAATTCGTTTTGTTATGGTAACTGATGAAGGCGACTTTGCCATTGAAACGCGTATTATAAAATACATTATTGATCATGAATTGATAGTTTTTTCACAGAGTTTAGTTAAATATTCGACCTAATAAATTTCCATAACTAATACAATTTTAGAGCAATGAATTATTTTTAAAAGTAAATATAAGTATATCAATACAATTTGTTACTAACACAAATTCAAAATAGTATTATGATTTTAAAAAAAATAGTAATCTAATTACATTACATTCTTGCGAAAATAATATTTGATTAAAAATACATTATTCAAAGAATAGCCTATATAGCCCGTAAATGGTAGCTGCTAAAATTAGATTGAAATTACGATAATAATAGATAATTGTTGTTGGAAATGCTTGCTTAAATATTGCGCATTAAAGTATTCTAAACCTTCAGGTTCTGTTATAATTTTAATAAACTACAAGAAACTATACCCACTTGAATTTATATTTAATGACTTTTTGTTTCCAATTATTGTAGTCTACAGTCTTTAAAAACGACAGTAAAGCCAACATTGGAAAAAATACGACCTCAGCGCTCGACCGTCATTTATCAACGTTGAAGGAAAATCCTCTTCTATTTAACCTCAACAATTCCATTAAATCAGGCAGCTTCTTCCATAGATCAACTATTATTAAGTTAAACGCTCCACTCAGCATCCGATTGTAAACATTCTTCAAATAGCGCAGATAGAACAGTTTAATTATTTAGAAGGCATTGAACTTGGATCTCTATTTCAGTTTGTAAAACGTCTCAGTCATCCGGCGTTCTTCACTTCCTATCGTAGAAGATGTAGGCCTATTTGTGACGCTGCCAGGAACGGTTCCTTCACCCCAACACAGTCTTTGTGCTGCCGTCGCTTCCGAATAACTTTGTCCGAAACTATTTCTTAGTTACGATCTTATTTAACTGAGGATTTGCTTTTTATCAAGCTTTATATTTAAGCCTAGACAGAAATAATTGCCGTTATACATTTCTCACTTCTTGTTATTCTTTATAACATTTTTTGTACCAGAAGTCAAATTTTACAAGCTGAGATTTAATTTGGCAAAAATTACAAATTATTTATAAAACGCAGTTTCAGAAATAATATACAGAAACCTATTATACAATTTTATTGTTTTTATAGGATAAAACGTTATTCAGTGAATCATTTTTTCTCATATCTTATGTTTTCACCATTTTTTTATTCCGCTCTAATTCTCTCTCTGAAGTGTATATTACAGTATTAAAGTAAATTTCTGAAAAACCTACTTCTCTTTGTTGAGCTCTTTCGTGAAGTAAATCATTATCTCACCATGAGGGTAGTTTTTATTAACTAACGGCGGGTATGAAAATTGGTTATTACCGTTATTGTAGCGTTGTCGTCAGATTTTCTTTAACCTTTTGCAACGTTGCATACATAGAAAGTAAAATTGCAAGAAAATTCGCTATAACGTAGTCTTAACATTGTTATACTGACATAAGAATATACATATTTATATAATTGTAATTATAAAATAAAAAGAAAGTAAAATAAAATTTTTCTTTGTTGATTTAAGTAAGAATTAACTTTAAGAAATAAATTTTATATTACTTGTGTTATTTATAAGGGTGTTATGTTTGGGGTTTGTTATTAAAAACTACTTTATTTTGTATAAATACATGATTATATGTTTAAACCTTTAGGAGTTTCTGTATTTAGTTTTTGGTTATGTAGTGTTATATTGGATTTATAATTTCGTACGTCTAAGCATACATTTATTATATATAGGATAACTTTACAATGCTATCAATGTGTGATAGTGATAAAGTCAATGTTTTCATTGTGCTTGGCAAGAAAACGTTTTTTGTCGCCTTCCAGAAGGCAGTTGAATGTTATAATTTATCTAGATATGCCGCAAATATTTCTGTCTCTACATTTAGGCAAAGGTGACCAAAACAAAAGTCATTATGAAGAAGATGGAGCGCTTCATGCAGCCGTAGGAGCCCTAGGTTTTTTTACAGCCAATTTCCAAGTTTTAAGATTGATTATATCGAATTAACTTTACATTTGCGTCACTGCTCCCATCCGAGCGCAGTTAGTTTTCCTCATTGTTCATAGGAAAAGATTATTCCATCTGTACCTGTTGACATTGTAGGATTGTGATTTTAAATCAACGTCACAGTTTCACAGCTGAATTGTTACTCAGAGTGTCCCGTAAAATTTGTATCAGAAAAGACACAAAAGTGTTCAAATAGAACTAAAACTATAGTATCATAGATTACATGATGAATGTATCTTTACAATGACTCCTCAACCGACTGCAAGTAACGCGAATAAATCTCTATTTGTGCTTTTAAATGATGTATGTTGTGAAGTAAATTTAAAGTTATATAACATATACATTGCTGAACAGCTGTCAGTTATCGCCAGAGATCAAACCTTTGTAACTGACCCTCCCCACTATTGGCATGTTATTCCATCACTCTTTGCATCAGGACAACATCCTGTACTACTTCACTTTGCAGCGTTTAATGGGCGATGCATTCATCGTGTTCGTCACTGTATACCAAAACATTGGTATTTCATATCCTAACTTATTCCCAATAACTAACAATGCTTTCCTCTTTCTACTGAAGCTGTGTTAGTAAATATCTCTTGGTTTCGCCAAAACAATAAGTAAGTTTTACAATAGTTAATAATTTACCAACCAACTCATCTTCTTATACTTCTACTGCAATGTTAGAAGTTTATTTAAATATCATAAGAAATAAAATTTAACTTCTAAAGTTTATTTAGCTAGGTGTAATGTGTTCAGTGAGCTCAACCTGATGTATGTTTATGTGCTACCGCTGCTAAACTTACCTCTGGTAAGCGCATCGGGTATTAGCTGTCTATCTTCAACACATACTTGGAAAACAGCCAAGGGTGGTTGTTCACAATGTGTTAGTGTGATCTTTAGCTTATGAAATGAATTGAATCCTTCCCTGATGTACATAAACTTAAACTTTAGCCTACATTTTTCGTCTTGTATATTCAATTTTAAACTGAATTATTATTATTTGGAGTCAAAATAAAAATAACTCAAAATTTTTGTTAGAAAAAATTTTAAAAAATAATAATACAAAATTGTTATTTAATTTTTATAATAAAAAAATTTGTCTCTAGAAAATTCGCTCTTCTAAAATATGTGTAGCCTATGTGTGTATTTGTTAAGGAAGAGAATAAATAAATCTTGGGATAGGACAAGGGGGAAAATCATGTTTTCCGGTAAAAAACTGACCTCTCCTAGCCTAAGCGCTATCATGATAATACATCGATAATGGAATAAAAGCATAAATACAAAAATATAGTAAAGTAATATGCATCTCTCCTGATGCTCTATCACAGTTACCCCCCATGAGTTGCCCGAAGCAAGGCGTTATAGGGTCAGAATGAGATATTTGGGTCTGCTACTATATATTTATGTGTTTAGGAGCGTTTAGTGGTTTTGTAAGAAGCAGTCGTTAAGCTTCCAAGTTTAACCTGGTACCTGCCCGTCTCATAAATGCCCATCACTGACATGCAGTAGTTAAGCTGTAACAATGCAACAGTCGCTACTAGGCCGTAAATTGAGCGTTTATTAGCGACAGAAACAAAATCTGAGTAAATTATTAGTGTCCTAAAGCCACCGTGTTTCAGTTAATTGCCAGTAAAATATGGTAATAAAGTGTAGTGGAAAAGGTTTTAATTACAAAAGCAACTATTTTTATTGGTAGTTTTGAAGAGGAATACTGAAACGGCTTTTAAAATGAGACGCTTTAATGACTTCGACAAGCAAAGCATGAAATAAAACCAGCTTCCGGCGAGAACTATCATCGTAGTCATGCAGTCGGAAAAAATCCTCCTCCATAACAATTAATTATATTGTAAGTAAGGGTTAAATATATAAGAAATGACACCTGTAAACATATTTCGTACAACTGTAGTATAACCTGTGATGAGGCAACATATCTGTCGGAAACAGGTTACGGTCAATAAAATGTGTGTAGTGATTAAGGTGTTTATAAGTGTGCATTTCTTATATAAATAATATTGTAAAGTAATTTTATATAAGAACAATTAGAAAGTAAATTTTATTGTCTTCATACTAATTTTTAACACCTTCTGTATGTTTTCTAATACTTTCGTTTATAATATTTCCTAGTTAAGTATTTGTCAACACTTCAGTAAATGGAGACCAACTGAAACACAATTATAAAACCTATGAAGCTATGAACAGCAACAAAATATTTAAATATAAAAACAGATTTTAATTTTTATATAAATCTGTTTATTACTTATCAATTAAAAATTACTTTAATGAGTAGAGACGTTAACGGAGGTAAATGCGTGTATTAATAAAATATGTACAATTCCTTTCTTAACATTCGGCTCATATTCGCCTTCCTCGTCTGTCACTCAAATTTCCGAGATGAAAATTTCGTTCTAATATACCTCGTTGAATACTCTGCTCTCCTGAGATTTTAAGCCCTTCTTTTCTTTTTCTCGTACCGCCTAAACTATTATATGCTGTGGGATCCTTTGATTTCTATAAATGCTTTAGCATGCTTCGTACATGGACATATCAGAGTAACTAACTTTCTTGCAGATATTTCAATATATATCTCTTTGCCAGTATTTTTTCAACATTTTGTTCATTCCTTATTCTGTCCAGGTGTAAAATTATACCTGATCTTCACCACTGGATTTTAACTTGTTTTCTGAACTTTATTTAACTGCTCGAAAAATGTTTAACTGATATATATTGTATCATTATCTTATCCAAGGCATAAATTGTTCTGAGATATAAGTAAGCAATAAACGCATACATCTTTTAATGTCAGGTTCTACTTCATTCATCAAAGAAACATTTTACTTCAGTGTATTCTTATTAAAAAATTACAATTAATATAAATAAAGTAGCATAATCTATGCGTTAAAACAGCTGTTCTACCACATAACCTGTAATATAAAATCAGCTGTTCTATGAAATCATATTTTATCACTTGTAAGTCAAATGGGACGAAATTAATTTCGTGAAATGTTTTTTTAACATTAAAACTAGAACTAATTCGTTATTAAATTTAATTAATGGTTTAATATTTAAAGAAACTGTATTAGCAACAAGTGTTATGTTCTACAAGTTAGGAAAATATATTTCAGCTTGAGTAAATGAGTAAAAAGTATTAGATTAGCAATTGAAAATGTGGACAAGATGTGTATAGGTAGAGTGTAAACTGACAGGAGGAATTGAAAATGTGGACAAGATGTGTATAGGTAGAGTGTAAACTGACAGGAGGAATTGAAAATTTGGACAAGATGTGTATAGGTAGAGTGTAAACTGACAGGAGGAATTGAAAATTTGGACAAGATGTGTATAGGTAGAGTGTAAACTGACAGGAGGAATTGAAAATTTGGACAAGATGTGTATAGGTAGAGTGTAAACTGACAGGAGGAATTGAAAAAGGTTCTGAAATAAGACTTTTTTTTGGCAAAGCGTGAATATTTTACAGCTCGTGTCAGAAAAAGTTATCCGTTTAGATGCGCTACGTCCTCCCTAGTTTTAGGGGTAGGCTTTGGAGAAGGCATGGATGTGCATCTTCTCTTAGTAATAGAGGTAGGATTTGGAGAAGAAATGAAATTGCGTCTTCTTTTAGTAAAAGAAGTAGGATTTAGAAAAGGCATGAAGGTGCATTTTCTCTTAGTAATAGAGGTAGGATTTGGAAAAGGGATGAAATTGCGTTTACTTTTAGTAATGATTGGAAGTAAAAACTTAAAAAACTCACTTCTTGTTATATGCTAACTTATTTATTTATTTGTGTGAACATTATAAGGTAATATTTACTAACACATAATTTTACAGATTAGGCCTATTTTAATAAGAAAACATTTGTTCCAGAGTCGGTGCCCCCGCCCACTAAAACCTAGGTCCCTCCACTAAAACTTGCTCGAAATCTTGTGTTAGACATGGCGTGAATTCAAACGTAATGCAACACTGTATTTATATTTAATTCGAAAGCCTGCGCATACTACACTGCGCATACTACACATGACAGGTTCACATTTACTTGAACCAATAACTTAAAGCAAAGGGATTTCAGCCTTAGCCGTTCTGTTGCTTTTTGGTTCTGTCCCTTGAAAAACACATTTACTCTACAAACCTTTGCGTGGACAATTTTAAACTGTTTCGAATATGAAGTAATCCATGTTTCTACCAGCCTAAGTACAACATAAAGTAATGGTAAGGGTTTCCCGATAATATAGTTAAATGTGAACATAGATAATACATTTTCTATTCTAGATATTTTCCATAAAGAATAAATTTATTCTAGCAACAGCTGTTGGATAGATTGTTACCAAATTCTTTAAACTAATAAACTACCCATTGACAATTAACTATACCTCCCGAACAAGGATCATAAAAAGCAAACACATACAGTATTAATAGATACGATCCCAAATAAGGCAAAACAATCCCTTTGTCAAGCAGTTGCAACACATTTAGGACAAATTCGGACATTGTTGTCACGTTTGACGGTCACGACACGGTGCCGTAACTTTACCATATTAATATCGTGAATCGTGGACAACAAGGGATAGTTTTGAATATGATCATGTCTTGATGCTATCGACCAAAACCAATCTGAAAGCATGTTACCCGCCTACGCTCCAAAAACAGACTGAATTGAGAAATATAATCGTGTCTTGCGAACGCTGAGGGGGTCTGGGAAACCAATGATGGTTCAGGTGCAGACGCCTGTTCAGTAAGAATGTATTTACCACGAAGTTTTAGTTTCCTGTATGTGGGCTTGCGTATCTGTGAGTATCTGTGTCAGCTACTGTGATCTGTGTATTATTGTCAGTGGGAATCTATCAGCTTGTTGATTTCTTTATTTACCCGGTTTTTATTTTGCTGGTTTTCTCTTTGTATTTGTCAAGCTCATCGCACTTGTTTAGTTCATCCATGACACTTGTGTATTACGAGCTCTATGACGTTCCTGCTTTAATCAGACATTTTTAAGATTTCGGTCTTAAAACATTTACTCGTGTACTAATCGCTTATAACATTTCCAAAGAAGATATTAGGTTACCAACTGAGCGGGTATTTTTCCTGCCATTCTCTCCCCTCTATTAAAAGGAGAAAGTAAAAATAAATCGATTGCCGTAATTACAAAGTAACAGTGACAAGCTTAAATATAACCGCTGGAAGACATTGTTAAATCCACAGTGTTCCCACACAGCACAGCACAGCACAGCGCTGTGCGGCGAGGTCAGGTATTAATGGTAATAGTGTTACAGTAGCCGGACTCTTTAATCACACAGTCTTCAAGCATTCACTCATTTACAGTGTGCATAGAAATTGTTAGCAATCACTGCGTGTCTAATCGTTATGGCTACTATAATGGCTGTTCGATACAAGATGGGCTCTTACTTGGTGGGACCAACAAGATTTGGTGGCGAAAGCTGCGATGTCTCCTATAATGACTGTTCGATACAAGATGGGCTTTTCCTTGTTCAGAGGATTTGCTAGGGACCAACAAGATTTGGTGGCGAAACCTGCGATGTCTCCTATAATGGGTGTTTGATACAAGATGGGCTTTTACTTGTCCAGAGGATTTGCTTGGGTCCAACAAAATTTACTGGCGAAAGCTGACTCCTATAAGGGCTGTTCGAAAGAAGATGGGCTTCTACTTGTTCAGAGGGCTTGCTTGGGACCAGCACGTTTTTGTGGTGAAATCTGCGAAGACTCCTATAATGGCCGTTTGATAAAAGACGAGCTTTTACTTGCTCAGAGCATTTGTATCGGGATCAACAAGTTTTTGTGATGAAAGCTGCGATGACTCCTATAATGGCTGTTTGATAGAAGATGGGCTTTTTACTTGCTCAGAGGATTTGATCGGGATCAACAAGTTTTTGTGATGAAAGCTGCGATGACTCCTATAAAGGCTGTTTCATAGAAGATGGGCTTTTACTTGCTCAGAGGATTTGCTTGGAACCAAGTTTTTTTTTGGCGAAAACTGCGATGTCTCCTATAAGGGATGTTCGATAGAAGATGGGGTTTCACTTGCACAGAGGATGTGTTTGGGACCAACAGGTTTCGACGGCTAATGCTGCTATTTTTTATAATAACGGATGTTCGATACAAGATGGGCTTTTATTTGCACAATGGATGTGTTGGTAAATAACAAGTTTTGGTGGCGAAAGTTGCGTTGGCTTTTATAAAGACTCTTCCATAGAAGACGTGCTTTTTTTCACAATGGATGTATTTGGAACCAACAAGTTTCGGTGGGTATAGCTGTGGTAGCTGGTCGATAAGAGTTGGGATTTTAGTTGTACAGAGAATGTGTTTGGGGCCAACAAGTTATAGTAGCGGAAACGATTTTGGATTTTATATTAGATCTTGGATACAAGATAGGTTTTTGTTTCACAGAGAATGTGTTTGGGGCCAACAAGTTATAGTAGCGGAAACGATTTTGGATTTTATATTAGATCTTGGATACAAGATAGGTTTTAGTTTCACAGAGAATGTGTTTGGGTCCAACAAGTTTCACTAACAATGCTGTGACAACACAGGATTAAGGAGGCTTGCAAATATTTACTTGCCTAAAGAAATACACATCCATATAAAGTGTAAATGTTTGAAAAGATAAATACATTTTAAACGTAATTTTTATAACATTTGTAAAAGTGACAATAATTTTTAATAAAGCGGGGTATAAAATATACGAGGAAAAAGATAATGTAATAGAACAGAGTAGAAAAAGTCATAGGACATCCCTGCAGTTAAAAACAATATTAAACATATAAAATAATTTTAAAAAACGAATTCTTCAAGGCTTGTTCCAATAAAACACATACCTACTTATTTATGTAAATATTCTCTTAACATTGGGTGTAGTAGTATCGAGAGACAGAGAGAGAGAGAGAGAGAGAGAGAGGAGCTAATAAGAAAATAAGTTTTAATAAAATCAGTAAAATAAGTTACATTATAAAAACTTAGAGTTTGAGTAACGGGTTCAAATAATATTATTATACCCTCAATGAACAACAACAATATTTTTAAGTGTAAACATATTATGGTTCGATGAAATATCGAGTTACCTAGTGTTGTACATCTTTTATGTAATGAATATCTTTAAATTATGGGAGTTAGAAGAAATTTAATACTGCATGAAATTGATGACCTCTTTAAATCTATATTTACTCGTAACACCTACATTTTCAAATGCTGTTCTTTTTGTGACGTCAGTATTATAAAGGCTCGTTATTTTTTCCAATACAAAGGTTGAAAATGAATGTTGTTCGACAGCATTGGAACTTTGAATTTCAAGGATATAAACAAATCCAGAAATAATAAAAACATGAACATCAGTTTTGGCATGAAAATAAATAATGTAATATTGGTAAAAAAACAAATATGAGAACAGTCATGCAAATTATAACTAAGATTTAACAACTCTAGGCTGCAAACTCAATAAGATTTACGTGCGCTCCGTTAACGCACTCAACATCACCTGAAGGTTCACACAGACGGCTCCTCAAAGTAACTCTCTAACTTTGCTAAATGTATGTAGCCCAAGTACACGGCTTTGCGCCTAAATGTTTGTAATTACAAATTATAGTACCTGTAAGTAAAACACCAAAACTTACGACATCGCATCACCAGGAATTGTTTTTTATAACTACTGTTGATTTTCATCCTAGCCTTTGATTTTTCTTTTAGTTATATTTCATGCTCAGTGCTTTGTGATAATTAGTATAATTGGAATATTTGTAATCAATTTGTTCTGAAAAATATTTTCAAAAGAAAGAAATGGTTTGTGGTTATAGTTGTTATTCTTCTATTTGAGCCTTGAGCACACCTGCGCCATTTTTTCTCGTGTTACAGGAAAGATTTACAGTCGTATCTTAATATTACAAAAAAATCTTATTGATGACAACTTTAGAGTTCTCAACACGATTTTGGGTTATTGTCAAGGAACAGGTTTTCACAAGAGGTCGGAAGGTTTAGGAAGGTTTAGGAAGGTTTAATGTACAGTCTATGTTAGCAGTAATTTCAACAAATTTTCACTTTCTCCTTGTCACGCAGAATAATAAATATAAACAGATATACACTGGGATTTCTATTGGAGGACGAATATGCAAATCGAGAACATAATTATCAAGACATCTGTGGTAAATTAATATTTTAAAAGATAAAGGAAAAGTATCTATGTGTGGAAAAGTAGGCTCAAGAAGGATTAAAACAGTTGACTTTATTACTTGTGAGGTTGGAGCAACTGTAGTGTAATTTTTTGTTTGAAATAAATGGAAATTTTTAAAAAGTATTATTCTTACAGTAATTTCCTCTGAAGATGATTACTTAGCAATTGAAATGTGCATAAGGATTTAAATAAAATGTTTGTGTGGTTAAGAGGTTATTTATAATATAAAGACTCTGTCGTTGCTCAACTTAATGGATAGCTTCAATGACACTTGATAATTGTGATTTCTTTGGTTTTCGCAAAGTACTAAGGCGGTATATTTTAATTTAAATGTATAGGTAAATTTTTTCCTTGATTCTACTTTGAGATTGTAAAAGTTAATATAGTTTA
>JBAIZL010000001.1:215269074-215299074 GCA_036971475.1 Prosapia bicincta
AGAGATTTCCCATCCATCTACTTAGTACTGTAGGTACAGCCAAGTGTCAAGCTGGAGTAACACTTTCTGTTTACAAACTGACGCACTTAGGGACTTGCTATTACGCTAAAAGCAATTTTCCACGGTTGAAGTGTTTGACGTGCCTTGAAATTATTACGTTCGTAACACATAAACGCAATGGAGATCCCATAATGTAATAGATCTAGTTTTACATAAAATGTAGTGAGCGGACCGAGGAAGGAGGCTCTGCTTGGAGGCGATATTAAATTATGTATAATAATCTCCCACCGGCATTCCTCTATTAGCATCAATACTGCATGTCTCATGTAGAATTGAAGTGGGTGACTTGGGTTTCTCAATTGTAACGTATCTTCTCCCAGATCTTCTTCAAACAGGTTTATTTGCAACGTGGAATTCCAAGTTTTTAGAGCCGACAAATATTGAGCCAACTTTTAATAGATTAAGTTACCAACTGATGAAATTGCTGAAATATCACGAAACAAGAAAACGAAAAAGTTTAGGTTAATCCTAAACATGCAAAGCAAGTCACCGACAGGAACATGGAACCGCCGAAAGACTCGTAAACGTGAATGTAACTATTAAACATGTTCTGTTACAATAATAGTTAATAAGAACAAGTTATAGTTTATAGAAAACCTTTATACAAACCTTGAAAAATTGCTGCCGTTTCCTTAAAAGTGAGAGATACGACTAAGGAAGTTTTCATTTGAAAACTGAAAAAAAAAATATAATTCAATAACATTTGATTGAAGTAGTAAATTTAGTAAAATTCATTGAAGTACCAACTAATGTATTAACTGACAAACAATATTCAGTAAATAACTTTTTTACTTAATAATTTCCAATAAATAAAGTAACAAGTTTTAAACCAACTGTTGTACAACATAACCTATAACATAAATCAGATGTTGTGTGGAATAATATGTAATCACTTAATACAATCTAAATCTTACGTGCTGACCTCCCTGATGATAAGAAATGCATTTGAAATTTCGTCATAATAAAAAGCGCCAGGCGCACCAAAAAGTTACACAAAATATATATATTTCGTTTTATTTCGTAATGGCGTAGGGCTCAAGCACATCTCGTAGACATAACGCAAAGGTTATGCTAATGAGAAAGTATAGGAAAACATTGCGTTGGGAATTGAATGTAAACAAAACTCGGTCGAACGAGACAAGACACAAAAAGTAATGAATAAAAAGAGAAACGAGCCCATCTAGGATTACCAACATTTTCTGGATTGTCCAACATTTCCTAGGATGTTGTAAGCTGACTAAACTTTTAGAAGAATCATACAGATTAAACAAGAACAGTAGATTTTAGTTCGCTCTCTTTTTGATACCCTGTTAAAATTTAAAACATTTCTTAGTTTAAAGAATATTTTAATATCCATGTTACATTTTCAAATTTCAATCTTTTAGAGCAAAACAACTCTTTGAACTCAATCTAATAATTGATATAAAATAGTGTAGGCACAGAACACGAATTTAATTTTCCAGTTAATTTTTTTTGCAAACAAAATATTTTAATTAAAAATTGTAATTTATGTACTGTACACTACTAGCAAATCTTTATTTAAAACTTGTAGCGAGGGATAGACGAACAAATATAGTGACGTCACAAGCCAGCCAGTAATCTGTTCATCATATTAACGCTGACAGTACACCAGCTGTGTGCCAAAGAGTCAATTTAAAGTAACCTACTATGTAATTAGGTTATTTTGTTTAACGAAACATCTATCAGAGGTAAAGTTAAAAGCGGTAGAAAATGTTTGGACTCAAAAGTAATAAGAACGCCTCCTGCAAGCCTGGACCAATCTCAGCGTACGGTATGAACTTAGTTGTTTTAGAGGGATTCCAGAGTGTGTTTATATAAGAGAAGTTTAAATCGTGAAAATGAAATACGGCGTTAACGTTTTACGATAAAAAGGTAAAATCGGGGACCAAAATGCTAGAGATGTTATGAAAAGGTCTTACAAGGGTTAAATACCGGCGCCGGTCTTCATGGAGTAGATGTTGGAAGTAAGGTCCATGAAGGTACGGTTCCTCACTCTACGGAAGTAAGTTTCTTATCTTTGGGGTTTGCACAACGGTATATTATCTCTCATATCATTGAACGATCCTCTGCGCGGGAAATCTCTAAAAATGGCGTGCTTGACGTTTGACACTAAATGTTTTTTCTGGATCTGACACGATATACAGATATCGTCTGATGAGAGTTCGGTCAATCGGAGGTAAACGACTGGCATAACTCCGTATGACTATTTTTCGCCGAACCAGGGTGTGGAACGTGTGAACAACCAGAGCAACGGCTGAGTGGGATCTTATGACAACAGTTATCATAACTATTACGAGTATATACCGCAAACATGGGATCAGGAGAAGGAAATAGCTACAGAATATATTGACGTAGATTAGAATTGTACAGGCCTACCTGTATTTAATGAGAGTTTTTATTTTATATTCGCCTTTGAAACAGACCGCCTGTTACTTACAACTAGTATAAACTCGCTTTCACTTGATCGCGCCACATTTCATTTTATTTGCGGTAGATTAAAAGCTAGCAGCTTTCCTACAACAGTTTCCTTTCTACCTACAAATTCCTAGTATCCCGGGTGTTTGTTACTTGCCCGACCATTTCGAAATCAGGTTAGGTTCTATTTGTCTTAATGTTTTAAAAGCCCTAGAAGGTAACGAGTCACATACATCTCCCATCTGGAAACATGTTGGAACTTCACGTACACACATAGCCTAAGTTTCGAGAGTAATCACGAAAGCTCTATATTGCAAATTCTACGTACTTACTTGAAATACCCTTTCGTAAACACTCATTTTCCCACTGGATAGAAATGATACTACACACGACAAGCACAGACGGCCGCTGTCTTTACTTACTGACCATCTCAATCTTTAAAATGTAATTATTTTAACATGTAAATAGCACTGACTAATCAACTGCCTCATAGTTCTGTTACACGTGTCACCGACGCACATCCCAAGGGTCGCAATTAGCACCAACAGAACTACTAATTTTTATATTTGTTGATTCCATTTTCACGTAAGCTACTAGTTTTTAACTAAAAACAATTGTAAATATGTTACATTTGCTTATAATAACACTTAATTTATAATCGTTGAGGATTATAATCCCGAAATGGCCATTCTATAACATATTTACAAGTGTTTTTACTTATTTTTGTTTAACACGCCCTTTTCAGTTTCGAGTTGGCTGCAGAAGAAGTTCATGCCACTCTACCATAGGCTCACTAACCAGGTATTTGTAAGGTAATATCCCTCTTTATACCTTAGTATAAGTATATCCTTGCCTCTAGGGTTCCTGCTTGATCTATTTCGGGGTTCTTCCCGGTAGGTTTCATTCTTACCAGGTTTTTCATCCTGCTCTTGCACTACTGTTCAGTATCACGTGGTTTTCCATGGAAAGCGCTTATTAACTTGATACAGGGGCAATATGTCCAGATACAGGGGTAGTGTTACCCTCCGTTTGCGGTATGGTTACCAACAGCATGGGCGTGTGAGACGGAGGCAGCTCGCCAGAGGATGGGTGGCACTAGATCATCGTTGCTTCTGGGGGCCCAGACCTGAGTGGAAAAAGATCTTCTCAGATGGAATTAGGGTCTATGAATTGTATTCTTGTTTTAAATCCTTGTTAATATTCTAGAAATGCCTCTGCTTTTATAACTGTATAAGGAAATGATATGGATATCTGTCTATACTCATAGGCTCAACTATAGAAGGTATACGCAACTCTCCACGTAAAGGTAGTACAGTCGGGGGAGTCATGACTGCTAAAACATACCCACATTCTACTGAAGTCATGTAGAGGTATCTTATAATCGACACCGTAGACGCAGTACTTATAACTAGGTCTCTCCGTATAAAGGATGAATGTACTCTTCCCCTGGTCTTATATCAATGCAACTGACATCAATGGCACCTACTTATTTAACAATCAGTAAATTTATATGAACAGAATCAGAGAATTGTTAAATTTAACGTGATGAGGGATCCTTAACCATTCCATTAATGGGAGCGACGTATCGGGCCAACAGTATATGAGGCAAACCCTTGAGCAGGATTTAACGTGATGAGTGATCCTTAACCATTCCCTTAATGGGAGCGACGTATCAGGCCAACAGTCTATGAGGCAAACCCTTGAGCAGGATTTAACGTGATGAGTGATCCTTAACCATTCCCTTAATGGGAGCGACGTATCAGGCCAACAGTCTATGAGGCAAACCCTTGAGCAGGATTTAACGTGATGAGTGATCCTTAATCATTCCCTTAATGGGAGTGAGGTATCAGGCCAACGGTCTATGAGTCAAACCATTGAGCAGGATTTAACGTGATGAGTGATCCTTAACCATTCTATCAATGGGAGTGAGGTATCAGGCCAACAGTATATGAGGCAAACCCTTGAGCAGGATTTAACGTGATGAGTGATCCTTAACCATTCTATCAATGGGAGCGACGTATCAGGCCAACAGTATATGAGGCAAACCCTTGAGCAGGATTTAACGTGATGAGTGATCCTTAACCATCCCCTTAATGGGAGTGACGTATCAGGCCAACAGTCTATGATGAGGCAAACCCTTGAGCAGGATTTAACATGATGAGTGATCCTTAACCATTCCCTTAATGGGAGCGATGTATCAGGCCAACAGTCTATGAGGCAAACCCTTGAGCAAGATTTAACCCACTTTTATCGTAATTTTATTTTGTACCTCACTAAATTTCCAACACTTTAGTAAATCTCTTCAATCTAAACCCATCACTGTCAGCATGAGGCCGATGATTTTCCAACAACATTTTTTGCCTTTACTTTGAAAAAAACTCAAATTTAAATTTATTGTCAACACTATTTTACTCGTAGGATAATAGTAATTTTGATCACGTTTGTAATGTCAGGTATTTTAATACTTTTTTAACATTTGTCGTGACAAATAATTGACTTAATTTAAAGTTTCTTGAAACTCTTAATGAAACCGGCGTCGAAACACTGACAACATTGCTTCCTGGAATTGAAACCATTTGACTCAGAAAGTTTTTCATTATAACTTTATTTAAACTATAATTTTGGCAAATCGTTAGTTTTTAAGGTCAAACATAAATATTTCGGCAATCCTGTGGACAATAAAATCCTGAGATATATCTTTCCCTTTTGTAATATAATGCCAATTTGTTAGCACAACGTTTATTGCCTAAGAAGGGTAGCAAAGGATTGTGGTTATGGGTAGGATTTATCCTCAAGGTGTAGGATTTAGGAGAGATATGCATCACGAATGCAACGTTGCATCCACAACAGGTGGTCTTATGCTGTACCGGGTTCAAAAAGACGTGTAAGCCCCTTGTAGGATAAAGGATAGGGTAAGGTATAAGCAGAGAGGCATAGTGATAAAGTTATGGCTAGAGTGGGCAGGGTCGTTTATGTGAAGTATACCTGCTCTTAATCAGGGTGGAAATAGTTTCTTACTCACCCCCTTTAAAAGTAAGAATGTATTGTCATTGTATTATTGATTAAATGATCGGGAGGAGAATTATGTTTGATGTTATACAATATTTTCATTAAAGTATACAACTAAATTGAAACGATGTGTTTCAAAGCACATCATGAACAAAACAGTTGAAGCATTTTCTAAATTACAGATAATTTTATAAAATAAAATGGCGTAAGGGAATCATGAACCTTTTGTCTACAACCAGACAACAGCGTTTACAAGAAGCGATTCTTTGTTTCAGGACAATCCCTCCACAGCTAACCTGTGTAACTGATTGAACGATAAATCTCTTACACCGAACAACACATGAGCCATTTCGAAGAGATGGGACGTCGACAGTGTTATCCTTTCACCAGAGATTGCGCATCCGTGTAATACAAACTGTGTATTGCGTTATGTATTGCTGTCTATATTTGAAAAGCAGGGGTTTTGGGGGTTTCCAATAAGCGAAGTGTTGCGCTTTCCTGTAAGTTCCATTAATATGTTATAATCCGTTTGACTGAGGCAATACAGTCGCTTGCAACTCTAAAGGTGGTATAAGTTTCATTCCGTACAATTACTTGGATTAAACAGCTTGAAATGCATGAAAGCCAGTGTTTATAGCAGAATTAGGTTGGTTGGCTGCGGGCTTATGAGTGGTGCTTTTACACGTCGTTCTGAGACTTATTGTAAATTGTGTCGTTCTCGTGCGATAATTGTACAAAGTTTAGATCTACGTTTTTGTGTAAGTAACATGTATAAGAAATACAAATAATCACATTTTATTTGTGTTTGGAGCCAAAACCATGCAACTTTAACCATGTAAATTTTTTTAACTTTTCAAGTAGTAGCCTATTTATATTTTGCTAGAAATCACCTGTTTTTTTTATTTAGAACTGTTTAGAGTACTTTTGGAAGGAAAAATCAAAATTGAATAGCATTTGGTCAAGTATTACAAAATAAATCAAACCATCTGATACTGTGCACGTATATAGTAAAGGAAAAGAACACTGATTTGAATGGAATGTGCATTGAAATATGTTTGAAATGTTACATAACCAATACGTATAGCCTATGGTAAAGTAACTAATAAATCAGCTGTTATGAACCGCATTAGCTCACAGAGAAAACCTCTTTGAATTGGGACTGCATTTAAACGAAGAAGAAATTTAATCCAACCCTGTCAACTTGTGTGTAGTTTTGAGGTATAACTTGGGTGTAACACAGTAAAAGTTTCAACATTTTGCCCTAGGGTTTGAATTAGTTCACATTTTACCCTTCATTTCAAACCTCTCCAAGAAAAACTTTAAGGACGCTTTGTTGTATGGGAAATATCCTTGTATACCACCAATGATTGCCTTGCGGGAAACGCTCCGTGAATATGCTTGCCTAGGCTATAACTACTGTGTCAACAGATCCTGTCTCTACGTAGCTAACTATCTAATTTTCAATTAATAACATGTAAGCCCATTGATAATTAGACATTTTCTTCTGTCCACTTATTTCCTTTAAATCTGCTTTCATTTATAAATAAAAATAAAACACTATCTGGCCGCAAGAAAGACATATTTTAATAAAAATGGCATACAATGGGCGCCCATAACAAAGGCATCCGGAGGCAAGGGAGGGTCGTGACCCCCCCTAGTTTATCCTAAGGTTTAAAAAACAAAATAAATACCCAAGTGCCATATGAAGACTGGTGGATTTGATCGAGAAAGATATTTTTAAAATCGGCGAATTGTAAAAGATGACTCGAGACTAAAATAATTAAATAAAAAAATGTGCTTTGCATGAATGTGAGAAATTTATGTTTTTAATAGAAGGAATGAGTAATTAGATTAATGCGTTTATTTTCCTTATACATTAAGTGCCGCAGTATAATACTTTATAAGTAATAATGGAATAATCAAGGTTAAACCCCGAATGTTTAGCTTTACGTCCAGCCACCACCCCCTACAAACTTTCATATGGGCGTCCATGCTTGTTGTCACTGTGTTCGTCACGCGTCTTAAAGTCACGTGATCTATATACCAGAAGACAAACAGATTTTAAGGAATAAAATGTTACTGAAATATACTTCTTTGTCCAGAATGGCTCCTAAAAGTTTGACCAGCACAAAGTTGATCAATCTAATCTGTGCATACCGTTCTCGGCGTCTCGCAGCGATACTTTTTGTTCCCTTCACCAGACGCAGCCATAATATGGCCGAGCTTTATTAGAGATTCTTTGCAATCGGTTAATTAGAGACGATAAGTAACAGCGCCGATTTATGAGGTACTCGACTCGGCGCTAATAGAGTCCCGCTGTACCAGAGATAACCTGTACACAGAGTGCTTCCAATACTTTACTGCCATCGTACGACTACCTTTGCATGCTCTTTAATTTGCGTAGAGGGGTTATGTTTGACTAGACGTTATTACCGTAAAAATTGTCGTTGAAAATGTACAAGTGTAAAAGCATTTAGAGTTGAGTGTAACGTGTTTACGTATAACTCAAGTCAATTAAGGCGAAGATAAAAGTCTACAAGATCTGGACAAGTGAAGAGCTTAGAGGAGGTAGTCATATATAAAGATCTGGTCAAGTGAAGAGTTTAGAGGAGGTAGTCATATATAAAGATCTAAACAAGTGAAGAGTTTAGAGGAGGTAGTCATATATAAAGATCTGGACAAGTGAAGAGTTTAGAGGAGGTAGTCATATATAAAGATCTGGACAAGTGAAGAGTTTAGAGGAGGTAGTCATATATAAAGATCTGGTCAAGTGAAGAGTTTAGAGGAGGTAGTCATATATAAAGATCTGGTCAAGTGAAGAGTTTAGAGGAGGTAGTCATATATAAAGATCTGGTCAAGTGAAGAGTTTAGAGGAGGTAGTCATATATAAAGATCTAAACAAGTGAAGAGTTTAGAGGAGGTAGTCATATAGAAAGATCTAAACAAGTGAAGAGTTTAGAGGAGGTAGTCATATATAAAGATCTGGACAAGTGAAGAGTTTAGAGGAGGTAGTCATATATAAAGATCTGGTCAAGTGAAGAGTTTAGAGGAGGTAGTCATATATAAAGATCTGGTCAAGTGAAGAGTTTAGAGGAGGTAGTCATATATAAAGATCTAAACAAGTGAAGAGTTTAGAGGAGGTAGTCATATATAAAGATCTGGTCAAGTGAAGAGTTTAGAGGAAGTAGTCATATATAAAGATCTGGTCAAGTGAAGAGCTTAGAGGAGGTAGTCAATATAAAGATCTGGTCAAGTGAAGAGCTTAGAGGAGGTAGTCATATATAAAGATCTGGACAAGTAAAGAGCTTAGAGGAGGTAGTCATATATAAAGATCTGGACAAGTAAAGAGCTTAGAGGAGGTAGTCATATATAAAGATCTGGACAAGTAAAGAGCTTAGAGGAGGTAGTCATATATAAAGATCTGGACAAGTAAAGAGCTTAGAGGAGGTAGTCATATATAAAGATCTGGTCAAGTGAAGAGCTTAGAGGAGGTAGTCAATATAAAGATCTGGTCAAGTGAAGAGCTTAGAGGAGGTAGTCATATATAAAGATCTGGACAAGTAAAGAGCTTAGAGGAGGTAGTCATATATAAAGATCTGGACAAGTAAAGAGCTTAGAGGAGGTAGTCATATATAAAGATCTGGTCAAGTGAAGAGCTTAGAGGAGGTAGTCAATATAAAGATCTGGTCAAGTGAAGAGCTTAGAGGAGGTAGTCATATATAAAGATCTGGACAAGTAAAGAGCTTAGAGGAGGTAGTCATATATAAAGATCTGGACAAGTAAAGAGCTTAGAGGAGGTAGTCATATATAAAGATCTGGACAAGTGAAGAGCTTAGAGGAGGTAGTTTTATATAAAGATCTGGACAAGTGAAGAGTTTAGAGGAGGTAGTCATATATAAAGATCTGGACAAGTGAAGAGCTTAGAGGAGGTAGTCATATATAAAGATCTGGACAAGTGAAGAGTTTAGAGGAGGTAGTCATATATAAAGATCTGGACAAGTGAAGAGCTTAGAGGAGGTAGTCATATATAAAGATCTGGACAATGAAGAGCTTAGAGGAGGTAGTCATATATAAAGATCTGGACAAGTGAAGAGTTTAGAGGAGGTAGTCATATATAAAGATCTGGACAAGTGAAGAGTTTAGAGGAGGTAGTCATATATAAAGATCTGGACAAGTGAAGAGCTTAGAGGAGGTAGTCATATATAAAGATCTGGACAAGTGAAGAGTTTAGAGGAGGTAGTCATATATAAAGATCTGGACAAGTGAAGAGTTTAGAGGGGGTAGTCATATATAAAGATCTGGTCAAGTAAAGAGCTTAGAGGAGGTAGTCATATGTAAAGATCTGGACAAGTGAAGAGTTTAAAGGTGGTAGTCATATACCTCCTGCACCAACGCCAACGATTCTTCGTCGAAACCTGGGTCGTTAGAAAAGAAAAGGATTCTAATAAGCCTTACTGGAAAAATATACTGAGAATGGGTTCAAAACTGTATACTAAGACCTCTTTAGGCCTAAGTCGTTTATAAATATTATATTTAATATTATTTGAATTTTTTCCATGCTTAAGTCGAGCTTCACTAGTCGCTTTAACATATATTAATACACCAAGACTTGCCTCTAGTAGCACTCAATATTTGTTAAAATTAGGCTTGCTGTTATGGAAGAGTGTTCAGTTACATACTCGTTACTTGAACCATTTAATAATGGAATGCATATTTTGAAGTATGTCGCATTATGGCTGCAGATCTCATGCTGACTATACCGCATTATAAATCCACCACAATGTTTCCAAAATAGTGATAAAATTTTGTATTTGTACCTGTTTTGTAATACTATGCATAACCTCTATATTTTCTTTTGTAAAACTTATCGCTTTTTAAAGCGTTTATGGCGATAAAATCCTTTTTTCTACAAAAGATGGAGCGATTACATCCAGTAATGCGCTTTTATCCAGCTCGGGGCGCAAGAGATTTCGCTTCTATTTACGGCAGGGAACAACAAGAACGATTCTAAGTAACGACCACAGCCCATCGGAAACACAACGTAATTGTAAGACAACTCCTAATGAAGGAGGCGGTGGACAATTTGCATCGCATAAGGCGACCTATAAACATTAAGGGCATAGCAGCTTCTAATAAGGAACAAGGTTGCCAGTATGTCGATAAAAACATTTAAACTAAACAGTAATTACCTGTAATATTGATAAGTACAAGATTATCATAAATAATGAGAACAATGTCGCCTGATGTAGTCATTTGCCTGGAGAAAAGTGTCCTCAAGGATTCGTTTTTAAAGGGAAACAGATGTTTACAGGGGAATTTTAATTAGGTTCGTACGATTCGTCAATGAACACTCTTCCAGAGAACGTATTTTAAATCTAACAATATGAATCTTCACCCTTCTGAGTACTAGAGCTATTTTTCTCTCATTATGACGTACAGATAGGTTGTAAGCACTTTGTCCTACACTGATGTTACTACCATTAATTTCTATTTTTAGGTTAAAAAACCTTTTGTAATGATTTCATTTGTTTAAACAATATTGTGAATTGTAAATAATTTTTTATAACAATTTTAAAGAAATGTCATCAGGTAAGATATGTTCCGTGCCATCCTTGAACGGGAATTATTAGGTTAAATTTAAATTTGTTTGCTGTTAATAATTCTGTGATTCGGGTGTGATTGATGCCATTAATTCCCTGATACAGATTTGGTTTAGTAAAGCCTCCAAACAGGGTCATCATCTCATCTGCTTCTAGGCTTGACTAGTGATGTTCCTGATTTGGTTTAGTAAAGCCTCCAAACAGGGTCATCATCTCATCTGCTTCTAGGCTTGACTAGATATGTTCCTGATTTGGTTTAGTCTAGCCTCCAAACTGGACCATCATCTCATCTGCTTCTAGGCTTGACTAGTGATGTTCCTGATTTGGTTTAGTCTAGCCTCCAAACTGGACCATCATCTCATCTGCTTCTAGGCTTGACTAGTGATGTTCCTGATTTGGTTTAGTCTAGCCTCCAAACTGGACCATCATCTCATCTGCTTCTAGGCTTGACTAGTGACGTTCCTGATTTGGTTTAGTCTAGCCTCCAAACTGGACCATCATCTCATCTGCTTCTAGGCTTGACTAGTGATGTTCCTGATTTGGTTTAGTCTAGCCTCCAAACTGGACCATCATCTCATCTGCTTCTAGGCTTGACTAGTGATGTTCCTGATTTGGTTTAGTAAAGCCTCCAAACAGGGTCATCATCTCATCTGCTTCTAGGCTTGACTAGTGATGTTCCTGATTTGGTTTAGTAAAGCCTCCAAACAGGGTCATCATCTCATCTGCTTCTAGGCTTGACTAGATATGTTCCTGATTTGGTTTAGTCTAGCCTCCAAACTGGAGCATCATCTCATCTGCTTCTAGGCTTGACTAGTGATGTTCCTGATTTGGTTTAGTCTAGCCTCCAAACTGGACCATCATCTCATCTGCTTCTAGGCTTGACTAGTGATGTTCCTGATTTGGTTTAGTCTAGCCTCCAAACTGGACCATCATCTCATCTGCTTCTAGGCTTGACTAGTGACGTTCCTGATTTGGTTTAGTCTAGCCTCCAAACTGGACCACCATCTCATCTGCTTCTAGGCTTGACTAGTGATGTTCCTGATTTGGTTTAGTCTAGCCTCCAAACTGGACCATCATCTCATCTGCTTCTAGGCTTGACTAGTGATGTTCCTGATTTGGTTTAGTCTAGTCTCCAAACAGGACCATCATCTCATCTGCTTCTAGGCTTGACTAGGTATGTTCCTGCTTTGGTTTAGTCTAGCCTCCAAACTGGACCATCATCTCATCTGCTTCTAGGCTTGACTAGTGATGTTCCTGATTTGGTTTAGTCTAGTCTCCAAACAGGACCATCATCTCATCTGCTTCTAGGCTTGACTAGATATGTTCCTGATTTGGTTTAGTCTAGCCTCCAAACTGGACCATCATCTCATCTGCTTCTAGGCTTGACTAGTGATGTTCCTGATTTGGTTTAGTCTAGCCTCCAAACTGGACCATCATCTCATCTGCTTCTAGGCTTGACTAGTGATGTTCCTGATTTGGTTTAGTCTAGCCTCCAAACTGGACCATCATCTCATCTGCTTCTAGGCTTGACTAGGTATGTTCCTGCTTTGGAATTGTATATAATTGGATCGTTGTAGTCATATTAGTTACTAGGCATGATGTAGGAGTCTGTTCCTATGACTTCGGGGAAGAGACTGGATTCTTTCTTAATTTGTACATAATTGGTAACATGCATATCTGTTAACCGCAATAACAAAAGACTTTATGCTTGTTGGAGGATGATTTTAGTAAATTTGAGGTTTGTGTAGTTTCCCATAATGAGCAATATTTATATTTCTGATATAGTAAGGTAAATGTGTGCCATTACTGAATGACTTTTATGAAGGAGTTCAGATGCCTACTGCTAAAACTTTAAGCAGCGAGTGTAACTCCAAGACATAGCAAAAGACTTGAGATGCGCAAGAGGGGAGATAGTGTAGGCCAGGCAGCTGTCTACTATTGTCTCGCATCTAGGCACGATGGTGAAGAAGAAACAGTAGCTGTAGTGGACCTAACAAGTAGCAGCGAGGTTTGTCAGCACTCAGTCAGCGGCCCCTCCTACCATTCTATATCTCACGTAGGCTGTCCACGTCTTTTGCTCTGTCTCAAGACGATTTATTGACCAGAACCTCTTGCGGTAAATAAACATAGCTTAGCTCATTATCCTTAACCCACTCTCAACTTCTTTTGTTAACCCTTTCCTAACCCTTCCTAATCCCATTATTTACCCCTTTTGACCCTTCCCTAACCTCTCCTTAAACATTTCTTAATTCCTCCCTTAACCCATCCTTACCCTATCGCTTAAGTCATCTCTAACCCTTCTTATAGGTTCGAGTTCAATGACCCGTCCGATGTTGTAATCAATGAGCGTTCTAAATAAGCAATTGATACTCTTAAAGCCAGAGTTACCAGGTGTAGATTGTAAATTCGTTCAGGTGCAAATGTAAATAATTATTCATACAAAATACCTTTAACTTAGCTACGGAGCGAATTATTTATTTATTTTACTAACATACATTTCCTTCCTTTTCTTGTCTTTCTTAAGCCTAAATATTTGCCGTGTTCCGAATCGTTACACTAGAAACACTAGTGTTTGACTAGAGATAAAAAATTTACAGGCTTTAAATGTTTTTATTCTATAGAACTCTTGCTAGAAGATATATTTTGATTTAGAGTACTGGCAACAATTAATTACTCTCTCTAGTTCTAATATAATTAACCTCTTTGCGGTTAGATTACGATCCATAAATACCCCAAGCTCTTTGTTTATGTTCACGTCCGTAAGATAGTTTATACTTGATGCGGATTCAGTTCATATATTTTACAACATAGTACCTATTAATTAAGCTGCATAAGTTGACAGTGCTAAATGCGAAGTGCGTCCATTGTGCAAGGAAATGGACGACCGCTCCAGGACTGACTAGCGCTAATTAAGTCGCCAACATTCTTTGCTTCATATTAAATTTAATTATATATCGAAACGCCTCGGATATCTCGGAGAGATCAATAATTCATGATCAAAAGTGGAGCGGCGAGTAATTTATTTTTACTTAATGCTAGACCTAGGATTGAATAGTTTTTTTTAATGAGCGAACAAATTATCGGTGTCAGTTAAATTTTATTGAGTTGTTGAGAAAAATTTAAAGTGAGTGAGACTAAACACGGTGTAAATATATTTTAATTTATTTAAAACGAATAATACTCCATTTAAAATTCACTAAACATTTTTTATTTGGTAAACTCAACTACATTAAATATTTTTTGCAATAAATTAATTTTATATTGTTATTAACATTTGCAATACGTAAAATAAAACATTCGGGGAAATCGCTTGATAATTTTAACGCCTTATATAAAAAGAAAGCAGGGACAAAAATTAATGATTTTCACTAGGTTTTACACAGAATTTGTATTTAATAATTATTTATAGGAATTATTCGATTATTTTAGCTGAATATTTCGAAATACTTCAGTATCGCGTATTGACCACACTTTACAATGATGAAGATAACTTTATCAAATAGAAAAAGTTGTCTGACTAAACAAACTTGTTTTCGCTCGCCATTCACTTGTAAGTGCAGCAACCAAAAAAAACTATAATTGGTGTAAAAAAAAGCTACTTACATGATTCAGCGTCAATAAAATATGCAAATTTTAAGAGAACAATTTATTCTTAAATAAATAATAGAATATTAAGATTAATATTATACACAAACTCTTATCTTAGCAATGGAAGTTGTAGATATATAAGGTAACACGTAGCATTCAGTAGCCTGCTCTTTACCCTTTTATTCTTCTATTGACTGACAATGTCCGATGAACCATACATGGTGAAAACATTGCCATGATAAAATCAAACTGATAGATATACTGGCTGGCGAGACGTGTCAAATACCTTTTTAAAAAGAATCACATTTATCTCTTTGAAACAGGAAGTTCGAACAATCGTTTTTCTTCGGTGAACGTTTAAAATAAACAAATCTCCTTAAAATATTAATAATTAGGAAAGATTGGATGCGAATAATTAAGGAAATGTACAATGTACTGTATTAATAAACACTTAGTGATGTAGGATTTTGTCCTCAAAAGTAAACTTAAAATATTAATAATTAGGAAAGATTGGATGCGAATAATTAAGGAAATGTACAATGTACTGTATTAATAAACACTTAGTGATGTAGGATTTTGTCCTCAAAAGTAAACTTAAAATATTAATAATTAGGAAAGATTGGATGCGAATAATTAAGGAAATGTACAATGTACTGTATTAATAAACACTTAGTGATGTAGGATTTTGTCCTCAAAAGTAAACTTAAAATATTAATAATTAGGAAAGATTAGATGCGAATAATTAAGGAAATGTACAATGTACTGTATTAATAAACACTTAGTGATGTAGGATTTTGTCCTCAAAAGTAAACTTAAAATATTAATAATTAGGAAAGATTGGATGCGAATAATTAAGGAAATGTACAATGTACTGTATTAATAAACACTTAGTGATGTAGGATTTTGTCCTCAAAAGTAAACTTAAAATATTAATAATTAGGAAAGATTAGATGCGAATAATTAAGGAAATGTACAATGTACTGTATTAATAAACACTTAGTGATGTAGGATTTTGTCCTCAAAAGTAAACTTAAAATATTAATAATTAGGAAAGATTGGATGCGAATAATTAAGGAAATGTACAATGTACTGTATTAATAAACACTTAGTGATGTAGGATTTTGTCCTCAAAAGTAAACTTAAAATATTAATAATTAGGAAAGATTGGATGCGAATAATTAAGGAAATGTACAATGTACTGTATTAATAAACACTTAGTGATGTAGGATTTTGTCCTCAAAAGTAAACTTAAAATATTAATAATTAGGAAAGATTGGATGCGAATAATTAAGGAAATGTACAATGTACTGTATTAATAAACACTTAGTGATGTAGGATTTTGTCCTCAAAAGTAAACTTAAAATATTAATAATTAGGAAAGATTGGATGCGAATAATTAAGGAAATGTACAATGTACTGTATTAATAAACACTTAGTGATGTAGGATTTTGTCCTCAAAAGTAAACTTAAAATATTAATAATTAGGAAAGATTGGATGCGAATAATTAAGGAAATATACAATGTACTGTATTAATAAACACTTAGTGATGTAGGATTTTGTCCTCAAAAGTAAACTTAAAATATTAATAATTAGGAAAGATTGGATGCGAATAATTAAGGAAATGTACAATGTACTGTATTAATAAACACTTAGTGATGTAGGATTTTGTCCTCAAAAGTAAACTTAAAATATTAATAATTAGGAAAGATTAGATGCGAATAATTAAGGAAATGTACAATGTACTGTATTAATAAACACTTAGTGATGTAGGATTTTGTCCTCAAAAGTAAACTTAAAATATTAATAATTAGGAAAGATTGGATGCGAATAATTAAGGAAATGTACAATGTACTGTATTAATAAACACTTAGTGATGTAGGATTTTGTCCTCAAAAGTAAACTTAAAATATTAATAATTAGGAAAGATTGGATGCGAATAATTAAGGAAATGTACAATGTACTGTATTAATTAACACTTAGTGATGTAGGATTTTGTCCTCAAAAGTAAACTTAAAATATTAATAATTAGGAAAGATTGGATGCGAATAATTAAGGAAATGTACAATGTACTGTATTAATAAACACTTAGTGATGTAGGATTTTGTCCTCAAAAGTAAACTTAAAATATTAATAATTAGGAAAGATTGGATGCGAATAATTAAGGAAATGTACAATGTACTGTATTAATAAACACTTAGTGATGTAGGATTTTGTCCTCAAAAGTAAACTTAAAATATTAATAATTAGGAAAGATTGGATGCGAATAATTAAGGAAATATACAATGTAGTGTATTAATAAACACTTAGTGATGTAGGATTTTGTCCTCAAAAGTAAACTTAAAATATTAATAATTAGGAAAGATTGGATGCGAATAATTAAGGAAATGTACAATGTACTGTATTAATAAACACTTAGTGATGTAGGATTTTGTCCTCAAAAGTAAACTTAAAATATTAATAATTAGGAAAGATTGGATGCGAATAATTAAGGAAATGTACAATGTACTGTATTAATAAACACTTAGTGATGTAGGATTTTGTCCTCAAAAGTAAACTTAAAATATTAATAATTAGGAAAGATTGGATGCGAATAATTAAGGAAATGTACAATGTACTGTATTAATAAACACTTAGTGATGTAGGATTTTGTCCTCAAAAGTAAACTTAAAATATTAATAATTAGGAAAGATTGGATGCGAATAATTAAGGAAATGTACAATGTACTGTATTAATAAACACTTAGTGATGTAGGATTTTGTCCTCAAAAGTAAACTTAAAATATTAATAATTAGGAAAGATTGGATGCGAATAATTAAGGAAATGTACAATGTACTGTATTAATAAACACTTAGTGATGTAGGATTTTGTCCTCAAAAGTAAACTTAAAATATTAATAATTAGGAAAGATTAGATGCGAATAATTAAGCAAATGTACAATGTACTGTATTAATAAACACTTAGTGATGTAGGATTTTGTCCTCAAAAGTAAACTTAAAATATTAATAATTAGGAAAGATTGGATGCGAATAATTAAGGAAATGTACAATGTACTGTATTAATAAACACTTAGTGATGTAGGATTTTGTCCTCAAAAGTAAACTTAAAATATTAATAATTAGGAAAGATTAGATGCGAATAATTAAGGAAATGTACAATGTACTGTATTAATAAACACTTAGTGATGTAGGATTTGGTCCTCAAAAGTAAACTTAAAATATTAATAATTAGGAAAGATTGGATGCGAATAATTAAGGAAATGTACAATGTACTGTATTAATAAACACTTAGTGATGTAGGATTTTGTCCTCAAAAGTAAACTTAAAATATTAATAATTAGGAAAGATTGGATGCGAATAATTAAGGAAATGTACAATGTACTGTATTAATAAACACTTAGTGATGTAGGATTTTGTCCTCAAAAGTAAACTTAAAATATTAATAATTGGGAAAGATTGGATGCGAATAATTAAGGAAATGTACAATGTACTGTATAAATAAACACTTAGTGATGTTGGATTTTGGCCTCAAAAGTAAACTTAAAATATTAATAATTAGGAAAGATTGGATGCGAATAATTAAGGAAATGTACAATGTACTGTATAAATAAACACTTAGTGATGTAGGATTTTGGCCTCAAAAGTAAACTTAAAATATTAATAATTAGGAAAGATTGGATGCGAATAATTAAGGAAATGTACAATGTACTGTATAAATAAACACTTAGTGATGTAGGATTTTGGCCTCAAAAGTAAACTTAAAATATTAATAATTAGGAAATATTGGATGCGAATAATTAAGGAAATGTACAATGTACTGTATTAATAAACACTTAGTGATGTAGGATTTTGTCCTCAAAAGTAAACTTAAAATATTAATAATTAGGAAAGATTGGATGCGAATAATTAAGGAAATGTACAATGTACTGTATTAATAAACACTTAGTGATGTAGGATTTTGTCCTCAAAAGTAAACTTAAAATATTAATAATTAGGAAAGATTGGATGCGAATAATTAAGGAAATGTACAATGTACTGTATTAATAAACACTTAGTGATGTAGGATTTTGTCCTCAAAAGTAAACTTAAAATATTAATAATTAGGAAAGATTAGATGCGAATAATTAAGCAAATGTACAATGTACTGTATTAATAAACACTTAGTGATGTAGGATTTTGTCCTCAAAAGTAAACTTAAAATATTAATAATTAGGAAAGATTGGATGCGAATAATTAAGGAAATGTACAATGTACTGTATTAATAAACACTTAGTGATGTAGGATTTTGTCCTCAAAAGTAAACTTAAAATATTAATAATTAGGAAAGATTAGATGCGAATAATTAAGGAAATGTACAATGTACTGTATTAATAAACACTTAGTGATGTAGGATTTGGTCCTCAAAAGTAAACTTAAAATATTAATAATTAGGAAAGATTGGATGCGAATAATTAAGGAAATGTACAATGTACTGTATTAATAAACACTTAGTGATGTAGGATTTTGTCCTCAAAAGTAAACTTAAAATATTAATAATTAGGAAAGATTGGATGCGAATAATTAAGGAAATGTACAATGTACTGTATTAATAAACACTTAGTGATGTAGGATTTTGTCCTCAAAAGTAAACTTAAAATATTAATAATTGGGAAAGATTGGATGCGAATAATTAAGGAAATGTACAATGTACTGTATAAATAAACACTTAGTGATGTTGGATTTTGGCCTCAAAAGTAAACTTAAAATATTAATAATTAGGAAAGATTGGATGCGAATAATTAAGGAAATGTACAATGTACTGTATAAATAAACACTTAGTGATGTAGGATTTTGGCCTCAAAAGTAAACTTAAAATATTAATAATTAGGAAAGATTGGATGCGAATAATTAAGGAAATGTACAATGTACTGTATAAATAAACACTTAGTGATGTAGGATTTTGGCCTCAAAAGTAAACTTAAAATATTAATAATTAGGAAATATTGGATGCGAATAATTAAGGAAATGTACAATGTACTGTATTAATAAACACTTAGTGATGTAGGATTTTGTCCTCAAAAGTAAACTTAAAATATTAATAATTAGGAAAGATTGGATGCGAATAATTAAGGAAATGTACAATGTACTGTATTAATAAACACTTAGTGATGTAGGATTTTGTCCTCAAAAGTAAACTTAAAATATTAATAATTAGGAAAGATTGGATGCGAATAATTAAGGAAATGTACAATGTACTGTATTAATAAACACTTAGTGATGTAGGATTTTGTCCTCAAAAGTAAACTTAAAATATTAATAATTAGGAAAGATTGGATGCGAATAATTAAGGAAATATACAATGTACTGTATTAATAAACACTTAGTGATGTAGGATTTTGTCCTCAAAAGTAAACTTAAAATATTAATAATTAGGAAAGATTGGATGCGAATAATTAAGGAAATGTACAATGTACTGTATTAATAAACACTTAGTGATGTAGGATTTTGTCCTCAAAAGTAAACTTAAAATATTAATAATTAGGAAAGATTAGATGCGAATAATTAAGGAAATGTACAATGTACTGTATTAATAAACACTTAGTGATGTAGGATTTTGTCCTCAAAAGTAAACTTAAAATATTAATAATTAGGAAAGATTGGATGCGAATAATTAAGGAAATGTACAATGTACTGTATTAATAAACACTTAGTGATGTAGGATTTTGTCCTCAAAAGTAAACTTAAAATATTAATAATTAGGAAAGATTGGATGCGAATAATTAAGGAAATGTACAATGTACTGTATTAATTAACACTTAGTGATGTAGGATTTTGTCCTCAAAAGTAAACTTAAAATATTAATAATTAGGAAAGATTGGATGCGAATAATTAAGGAAATGTACAATGTACTGTATTAATAAACACTTAGTGATGTAGGATTTTGTCCTCAAAAGTAAACTTAAAATATTAATAATTAGGAAAGATTGGATGCGAATAATTAAGGAAATGTACAATGTACTGTATTAATAAACACTTAGTGATGTAGGATTTTGTCCTCAAAAGTAAACTTAAAATATTAATAATTAGGAAAGATTGGATGCGAATAATTAAGGAAATATACAATGTAGTGTATTAATAAACACTTAGTGATGTAGGATTTTGTCCTCAAAAGTAAACTTAAAATATTAATAATTAGGAAAGATTGGATGCGAATAATTAAGGAAATGTACAATGTACTGTATTAATAAACACTTAGTGATGTAGGATTTTGTCCTCAAAAGTAAACTTAAAATATTAATAATTAGGAAAGATTGGATGCGAATAATTAAGGAAATGTACAATGTACTGTATTAATAAACACTTAGTGATGTAGGATTTTGTCCTCAAAAGTAAACTTAAAATATTAATAATTAGGAAAGATTGGATGCGAATAATTAAGGAAATGTACAATGTACTGTATTAATAAACACTTAGTGATGTAGGATTTTGTCCTCAAAAGTAAACTTAAAATATTAATAATTAGGAAAGATTGGATGCGAATAATTAAGGAAATGTACAATGTACTGTATTAATAAACACTTAGTGATGTAGGATTTTGTCCTCAAAAGTAAACTTAAAATATTAATAATTAGGAAAGATTGGATGCGAATAATTAAGGAAATGTACAATGTACTGTATTAATAAACACTTAGTGATGTAGGATTTTGTCCTCAAAAGTAAACTTAAAATATTAATAATTAGGAAAGATTAGATGCGAATAATTAAGCAAATGTACAATGTACTGTATTAATAAACACTTAGTGATGTAGGATTTTGTCCTCAAAAGTAAACTTAAAATATTAATAATTAGGAAAGATTGGATGCGAATAATTAAGGAAATGTACAATGTACTGTATTAATAAACACTTAGTGATGTAGGATTTTGTCCTCAAAAGTAAACTTAAAATATTAATAATTAGGAAAGATTAGATGCGAATAATTAAGGAAATGTACAATGTACTGTATTAATAAACACTTAGTGATGTAGGATTTGGTCCTCAAAAGTAAACTTAAAATATTAATAATTAGGAAAGATTGGATGCGAATAATTAAGGAAATGTACAATGTACTGTATTAATAAACACTTAGTGATGTAGGATTTTGTCCTCAAAAGTAAACTTAAAATATTAATAATTAGGAAAGATTGGATGCGAATAATTAAGGAAATGTACAATGTACTGTATTAATAAACACTTAGTGATGTAGGATTTTGTCCTCAAAAGTAAACTTAAAATATTAATAATTGGGAAAGATTGGATGCGAATAATTAAGGAAATGTACAATGTACTGTATAAATAAACACTTAGTGATGTTGGATTTTGGCCTCAAAAGTAAACTTAAAATATTAATAATTAGGAAAGATTGGATGCGAATAATTAAGGAAATGTACAATGTACTGTATAAATAAACACTTAGTGATGTAGGATTTTGGCCTCAAAAGTAAACTTAAAATATTAATAATTAGGAAAGATTGGATGCGAATAATTAAGGAAATGTACAATGTACTGTATAAATAAACACTTAGTGATGTAGGATTTTGGCCTCAAAAGTAAACTTAAAATATTAATAATTAGGAAATATTGGATGCGAATAATTAAGGAAATGTACAATGTACTGTATTAATAAACACTTAGTGATGTAGGATTTTGTCCTCAAAAGTAAGCTTAAAATATTAATAATTAGGAAAGATTGGATGCGAATAATTAAGGAAATGTACAATGTACTGTATTAATAAACACTTAGTGATGTAGGATTTTGGCCTCAAAAGTAAGCTTAAAATATTAATAATTAGGAAAGATTGGATGCGAATAATTAAGGAAATGTACAATGTACTGTATTAATAAACACTTAGTGATGTAGGATTTTGGCCTCAAAAGTAAACTTAAAATATTAATAATTAGGAAAGATTGGATGCGAATAATTAAGGAAATGTACAATGTACTGTATTAATAAACACTTAGTGATGTAGGGTTTAAGTTCTTCGTGGCCTCAAAAGTAAACTTAAAATATGTGAAAAAAAATAATGCTGATTAGAAATACTTTGCTTTTAGATCTTGACATATCGGGGAAAATTAAATTGTTTTTAGTTAGAAGTAACTTGACAAAATGATTTTTATGTAGAAAGAATTCATCTGTGTTGCATGAGTACTAAATTTTAGTGCTAATATAATTTATTTAGAGATATAAGTAATTTCAAATTGTCTTACTTTATGTTGGGTTTTTTAGCATATCCATTACCTTTGGGAGGGTTTCGGCACCGATGTCGCTTCTTTTTACAAAACAGCCTTGCTAAATTTTCACTTTAAATTTGAAGCCATTATAATACTTTCTAAGGGAACTACTGTATATAATACACGAGATTATCCTTTAAATATTAAATATTTACCTATTATAAAGCTTTCCATAGGCCTATTAAAATCCGGTCAGTAATACTCCAACAAGGCAACTACAATTAGACCGAGTAAACATTGCGCCTGGAATTTATTGTAACTACCGCTACAACGAGTATCCGTTGTGACCGAAGAGGGAAATACTAGTAGCACTATAGCAGGGCGAGTTAACTTTGCTCTCGGAAAATGTGTGAATTGCCGATAGATTAACTCCATTCAGTTAACCCACATAGAAAAGAAGTCGGAAAAGTAAATCGTAAAGGGATGTATCCAGTATTCTAGGGCTTAACCAAGGACATAAATCGGAAACATTTATAGGATGAAAGAGTTGAACGAAACACAAAGTAAATATAAGGAAGATATTAAAAATTTAAACAATATTTTTCTGTGAGTAGACGAAGAAATATCAAATTAATCTCTGGTAAAGCAGATAATAGTGTTGGTGACGGAATTATTTCGGACGGAAAAAAGTACATACAAGTGGAATCTGTTTAGAAGCATGAAAGCGAAACGCAAGTATTAGAATAGAAAATGTAAAAATAGAAAAATGTGGCCTGGGAACGTATCGATTTTTGTGCTTGAATAGAAATGATTGCGTTGTAATAAGAATGAATCCAAACAGTAGAACTGGTTGCGCGAAGTAGTTCACTTTGTGCCAACTGTCAGCTGTTCACTAGGAACATGCAATTAGCCGAACGACGACATTATCACATCCGAGCATCGATAGTGGAATTCATTAGAAATCCAGAATGAGATCAGAAGTGAAACAGAATAGAATGTAAGCCTGCTGCTGGAGTAACAGCGCTGTCTATAGTGATGCACAAGAAACAAGAAAGTTTTAAGAAAATATAACAACGTGTGAGGAAGAGCATCAAAAAGGGAGACGATGAGTAGAGACTGTAGTAAGAGTGATGGGGAATGGGACCGACAGAGGAGGAAGAGCATCAAAAAGGGAGACGATGAGTAGAGACTGTAGTAAGAGTGATGGGGAATGGGACCGACAGAGGAGGAAGAGCATCAAAAAGGGAGACGATGAGTAGAGACTGTAGTAAGAGTGATGGGGAATGGGACCGACAGAGGAGGAAGAGCATCAAAAAGGGAGACGATGAGTAGAGACTGTAGTAAGAGTGATGGGGAATGGGACCGACAGAGGAGGAAGAGCATCAAAAAGGGAGACGATGAGTAGAGACTGTAGTAAGAGTGATGGGGAATGGGACCGACAGAGGAGGAAGAGCATCAAAAAGGGAGACGATGAGTAGAGACTGTAGTAAGAGTGATGTTGAATGGGACCGACAGAGGTGAAAGAGAATAGAATGTAAGCCTGCTGCTGGAGTAACAGCGCTGTCTATAGTGATGTACAAGAAACAAGAAAGTTTTAAGAAAATATAACAACGTGTGAGGAAGAGCATCAAAAATGGAGACGATGAGTAGAGACTGTAGTAAGAGTGATGGGGAATGGGACCGACAGAGGAGGAAGAGCATCAAAAAGGGAGACGATGAGTAGAGACTGTAGTAAGAGTGATGGGGAATGGGACCGACAGAGGAGGAAGAGCATCAAAAAGGGAGACGATGAGTAGAGACTGTAGTAAGAGTGATGGGGAATGGGACCGACAGAGGAGGAAGAGCATCAAAAAGGGAGACGATGAGTAGAGACTGTAGTAAGAGTGATGGGGAATGGGACCGACAGAGGAGGAAGAGCATCAAAAAGGGAGACGATGAGTAGAGACTGTAGTAAGAGTGATATGGAATGTGGTTGACAGAGGAGGAAGAGCATCAAAAAGGGAGACGATGAGTAGAGACTGTAGTAAGAGTGATGGGGAATGGGGTTGACAGAGGAGGAAGAGCATCAAAAAGGGAGACGATGAGTAGAGACTGTAGTAAGAGTGATGGGGAATGGGACCGACAGAGGAGGAAGAGCATCAAAAAGGGAGACGATGAGTAGAGACTGTAGTAAGAGTGATGGGGAATGGGACCGACAGAGGAGGAAGAGCATCAAAAAGGGAGACGATGAGTAGAGACTGTAGTAAGAGTGATGGGGAATGGGACCGACAGAGGAGGAAGAGCATCAAAAAGGGAGACGATGAGTAGAGACTGTAGTAAGAGTGATGGGGAATGGGACCGACAGAGGAGGAAGAGCATCAAAAAGGGAGACGATGAGTAGAGACTGTAGTAAGAGTGATGGGGAATGGGACCGACAGAGGAGGAAGAGCATCAAAAAGGGAGACGATGAGTAGAGACTGTAGTAAGAGTGATGGGGAATGGGACCGACAGAGGAGGAAGAGCATCAAAAAGGGAGACGATGAGTAGAGACTGTAGTAAGAGTGATGGGGAATGGGACCGACAGAGGAGGAAGAGCATCAAAAAGGGAGACGATGAGTAGAGACTGTAGTAAGAGTGATGGGGAATGGGACCGACAGAGAAGGAAGAGATAAAGCCACTAATAAACAAATAATTGTGTTTAAAAATATTGGCTTTAAGGGAAACATTTTTTTCTAATTTCGGAATTTCACCAAAGCATTGCCTTGTTTCCCTTTCTTTCTTCATCGTCGCTTCGCAAAAAATCGTGCTTCTGCCCTCTTTTCTCTATTTTTACCATCCTATACATGTGGCGACAGGCACTGTGATTAGTTTCTCCAACCAGTGAAAATGATATAAACTAACCTAACCTCATTTGAGTATTGGGGAGGGTTTGATGTACGGCCAAACTCTCTTCTCTGACTGACAGTTCTCTCTGGACGTCCCTTCTGCATGAGCCAGAACCTTTTCACTTCCTTTCTATTATCACACTCTCCTTATATAAATCTTATACAAATTTTCAATCGTTAATAAAGTACTTTTGATTCATTCACTCAAGTTCAAATATATTTTTCAAACTTGTAGTGGATGACACTTGATGTTGAAACAGTTTTTTCAAATAATAATTCATAATTAAATATAATAACGAATTAATTTTAGTTTTACATGGGAGAAATTAATAAGGGGCAAGGTATGCAATATAGTTATTTCGTCTCATTTGGCCTCAAACAAGGTATAACTTATGATTTCATTAAACAGCTGATTTTATTTTATAGGTTATGTGGAAGAACATCTGTTTTAACGCATAGGTTACATTACTTTATTTATATTTATTGTAATTATTTATTAAAAAGTAACTAAAATACAATTTTTCTTTGTTGACCTAAGTAGGGATTGATTTAGACTTTTTTGTTTATATTACTTGTTTTACTTTCCAGTTCAGTTTAGGTTACAACAAATCCAAAGAAATAGAATTTTAAAACAGACCTAATAGCTAATGAATTTAAACCCTCTAAGAGAATACGTTGTACATTAATTATCCAACTATGATTCCTACTAAACAAGCCTAACACTGCTATTTTCTGTATACATATCTGTTATATACATATATGAATTAAATTACTTTTTCTTTCTGTTAGGAGTATTGTTGTACATTTGAGTACATTCTTCTGCCTTACCTAATATAAAAATGTTAGTCTACATTGACGCACATCGGAATGACTCCGTTAGCAAAACTTTAAACTTTACACTTCCATTATCAAAATAGAGTTTTAAATTTTGATAATGAAATTAATCCGAAACGCGTCAAAGAAGAATAATGTTTTGATGTAAAGAAAGGCTGAAGTGTGTACTCAAGTGCTGGCCTATATAAATTATCCATTTAATATCTTTGTTGAATAATTATAAGTTTAAATAGCCAAGCTAATTAAATATACAGGGCTTTTAATTGTTCATCTATGGTTATAACTACCTAGAAATATCTTGAGAACAATCCTTCTTCACCAGTTCCCAACCTACCTGAAACGGCATTAATGGCCCCAGAACATAGTAAAGCCTTTGCTGGTCCCTCAAGGTTTTCATTAGTTAAAGTGACCAACTTATGCAGTGTAACACAAACATTTTAGTTACTGTACTATATTAATGTAACTCCTGTATGCGATTATTGGTTTACTGTCACAATCTTTTACAGCCACGGCTACAGAAAGTTTGAACTGATAAAAACATTCAATGTTGTGTAATGAGAAATTACGTAAACATTTATTATCATACGTGCCTCAGAATGTTTTCATTTAAAAAAATTGGATTAAAAATACGTAACTTATTATTATCGCTATATTGCATTATTTGTGTTGAGATTTGTCAAAGTTTAAATAAATTAATATATTTATAACTAATCAAAACTGTTTAATAAAAACCCTTTCCTTAACAATATCCAATAAAACTGTAACAGCCGATGTGTTAAAGCAGTTGTTTCACAACATAACGGCTGATATCAGCTGATATTTGAAATCATAAGGTATTTAATTCACTTTAAGGTCACCCATAGCGTAACCTGATGGAATTTATACCGATGCTGTTAACCTGACGGAAATTATACTGACGCGAAAATGTGTGTTTATCTCCATCCAATAAATTTTTGTAGGCGTCGCAATAAAAGTTTTCACTTCAACGTCTTATTTTGCCGACAAATTCCTTTTCATTTAAAAATACCTGTATAGGTTATTACCGAACTAAAAATGTGGTGCAAAGTTTATTGGGGGTGTTGAACCTACAACCAGGCCAACCACATGTTTCGCAAACCTTAAACCGTGCAATAATTTCAACATTTGCTTGTGGTAATGGTTGTGTAATTATATCAACAATGGCTAGACCAACTGGACGGGAGGATAACCTTCGCCGTTATGCTTCTTATCAGATGCGATTATCAAATAGAATATTGCTGTCAATTACAGTAAACTCCGGCTCTATTGCGGCGAGATCGTGCCCCAACATTTCTGTACTTTCTAAACATGCCCATCTCAATGTGTAATAGATTTACAAAGCGGCGATTATCCGCCTCATAGAACAATTTACTGGGAAATGAAGTGTATGTTGGATTTAATCATGGTTAGAGACGCTGAAACCTTCTTTCTTTCCGTTAATTAAAGTCTAATCTAAGAATTACTCTGAAGATAGACGCCATATTATCGCCCACTTAGATTATAAAACAGTAGCAGAATATTAATAAGCTAACTTCTAAACAATTCAGTGACTCAAAAGCTTCCGATACATTTTCCTCCGCATATTTTTCACAGTTTTTACTAAAAACAAATGAACTACATTATTGCCGTTAAAAAAATGATATGTCCTATAAAGATATTTTTAATTATAGCTTTTTATTTTATATTGAAAAACTACTAGGCTGTAAAGTTAAAATATAAGCCTACTTAATGTAAGGCTACCTTAATGTAAGGCTACCTTAATGTAGTCTACTGATAACAAAATCATTTAAAATTTCATTTCATATTGTTTAACTTTGCTATCGAGTAGCTTATTACAGAAATTAAAATGAACGTAATGGACACTAATCTGAAAACATTGACTAAACTTTCTGCTTGTTGGCAAGTCGACACAATGTTTTTGCTTTGGATGCATTTTATAGACGAATGGTTTTCTAAATATGTTCAGTAAAAGAATATAATTAAAGTATTTGAAACCTCCGACGGTTGGGAAATGAAAATTAAAATATACTTAAGTGAATTTGACTGGGAAATTATTTAAAATTTTCACATATTTAACCTTTTGTAAACGCTATAGACGGTGTTAAGTTCATTTTTACATAACACTTTTACATGACCGAAAATACAAATTTGGAAACGGAGGAAATAAAACAAGATATAGGAAACTGTTGATGTCTGACAATAAGGTAATGACTTTGGAGGTATTGTTACACATAGTCTAACTGTTAGGCCTACAGGGGAAGAAACTTAATTATATTAGGTTGAAATTATCTTGACTATAGTAAAGAAATAAAATACATGAAATAAATCTAAAGGAACACGTAGGACGGACAAACAACATTTAACATACAAAAGTAAGCAAAATAAATGAAAAAACAAGATGAAAAAGCAATGGCGTAAATATTTGTTATGATAATTTAAAGCGGTTATATCTAGACAATGAATAAGCAATAAACGCCAAATGAAATGCTCAAACGAACACAAAAAACCGTTGAAATGCCCAAGAAGAGTTAAAGTTTGTTGATTAAGAGACACACTGCAAGTAGAAAAAAGCGGGAAGCAAATAGAAGCGTAAAAAATATTTATCGCTAAATCAATAAAAAAAAATAATTTAAATAAACCAATGCCAAAAATATTTTATAACTGGCAAAGAAGGAACGCGTAGTAATAATTAAATAAACGCCTTGAAGAAAGTGATAGAGGAAGGAAAATAAGGAAAAAAATAGGAAAATAGTAAAAAAACTAAAAGTCATTAGAAGCTATTATAGTCGTCGATAAGAGAAAAGGATTCTATTGTCCAAAAACAAAGGAAAGAGAAGAAAGATTTACAAACGGCCAACAGTAACTGGAGCCCACTTATTTATAAAAAAAGGAAAAGGAGAAGGAGGAGAAAAAGAAGAATAAAGATTTAGAAAAAACGAAGAATTATTAGTTAGTTCAAACGGAGTTTAGTCACAAAATAAAGGCAAAGTAGGAGAAACAGAAAGAAATAGAAAGAAGAAGAAAAGATATCAAACCATTAGGTTTCTGCTGGATAAAACAATATGAGAAAACTTTTAGTTCCGAAAAAGGGGGAAAAGGAAAAGAAGTAGAAGGGAAAAAACTATAAACAGCTGTAAGCCACTGGAGAGCCCTTTACGAGACAGGGCGATTACACCCGAAAAGAATAATTACAATGTTATTGTTATAAAGTTAGCACTTCATAAATTTTTTTAATTTTTTGTGTTATTAGACGTACCGTGAATATTAGAAAAAGTGTTTATGGTTGAACGAAAGGACAGGCGACGCATTATTTAGCAGAAAATACAACACACAACCTGCTGTACATTATTGCCAGCGTTATCTCCCAGCCGGGATCTCTCTGTTCCATAACGCCGGCGATGAAAT
>JBAIZL010000001.1:215302443-215307443 GCA_036971475.1 Prosapia bicincta
GTATCACATACATTAAAATAAACTTGGTGTTGTTGGTAAACTGTTGGGCGACCACACCAAAGCTAGAAAGTAGGTAGGAATGTAAACAGAAAGTGTAGGTTTTTACAGGTGTATTTCAGAAAAAGTTAGGCACGTGACGAAAAGCAAAGACGTTAACTAAGGCTCAATAGCGGGGACGAGCTTCTGTTGTTTGCGTTTACAAGACATTTCTTTAGTAAGGTGTAAAGTGAGAGTTTTAAGTGTCAACTTAAAATATAACCTTATATTTAGTAATATAAGTAGAAACATTTATATAGGTCTACCAGTGAACGGTAGTGTATTTGATAATAAGCAATAACTACCTGAGTTTACAAACTGTATTTATATTTAAATAATTACACAGTTTTCAGTATCGGATTCTGTTCAGTTCCTTATAGAACCATTGGTTACTTAATGATGTACTACACAGCCAGAAAACATTCAGAGAAAATCCAACAAACAAATTTACGAAATAAAAGAAAAACGGGACCTAATTGTTTGGGATAACAATTGTTAGCAATTTTTTAGCAAGTTTCCTATTTCAGCAATGTGTTTTATATGGGGGGTTCTTTGTTCTTGTTTTGCGTTTTAACACGAAAATTACGATATTATTATTACCCCTGTGAGGGAGTGAATCCGGTTGTACAACCTTAAGGTAGACCAATTGTGAATATTAATCTTCACCGTAACATCTTTCCTGTGTTGGGCACATGAAAATATTTTGTTGATGGCAATTCTGGTGTTGTCGTTTTTACCAACAAATTTTGACATCTTTAGCACTAGGCGTCACGCGACCTGACGCAGCCTTTTTGATCCAACCAAGTTTGATTTCCATAAATTTGTATGGAGCCGACCATGGTTACGGGGGAGGGGACTGTAGGAACTGGTTCACACGTGGCTCTTTAGGATCACACGACCTGAGAATAATTGTGATCATCCTTATTTCGACTGGGAGTGCATCAGTCATTCGGGTATTCATCCGGCACATGTGCCTCACGGCCACTCCCTGACCAAGGGCCGAAGTGGCTGGCGAACTTACGTCTTTGGCAGAGCAAGCTGCAACATCCCGGACAGGAGTCAAAATCTGACCCTTTCTGCAATCCCAACGTGTAGAGGTTCTGTCCGGTTAATATCCCTAAGAGAAGATGTTAGTGTAAGTGTGTGTAAAATGGTGTTGTTAATTGATTGAATGTATTAGTGTGTGTGTGTGTGTTAGTGTGTGTTGAGTGAGTGTGTGTGTCGAAGTATATATATAAGTGTGAGTGTTATTGGAAGTGAGCGTTGTGAGTGGTGTTGTGTTAGACTGGGGTACCGCGAGGGACGCCAAACCCCTCTCAGTAGGTGCAGCTAGTCTGCACCCCCCCTGCGGGTTGATGTTCTCAAATTTTTGTGAGAGTTAAAATCTCCCACAGAGTGAAAACGGAGTAAGAAACGAGATTTTAAGATATATGAAGTATTTTTGGCCGGGACTTGATGTAAAGTATAAGTAACGTTACTGGATGATAAAGTTTGTTTTAATTTGTATGATTGGTCAGTGTACGTTGTCAGTAACCTGGCAGAATGTGCAAGAAGGATGTTCTATTCAAGCTAAATCCAGTAAAGTTGCTTGATGTAATCATCTTGAATTCACTGATTAAACTGTAATTAAAAGATACTTAACTAAGTGAATACGTAATGGGCTTACTTGCTGACGCGTACCGAAACAATCGTTCCGTGGTAGAGGCTTTGCTGCGTAAAAGGAACGATTGTTTCGGAACTCGTCAGCAAGTAAGCCCATTCGCTTTGTTAAATATCTCTTAATTATAGTTAAATCTAGTAGTTGCGTTGGTAGTAGGAGACACGACAAAACCCCTGGTGTAGGGTATGCTGAAGGATAATGGTATTAACGCTTAGGACGCGTCAACTGTTATGCTCGTCTTGTGAGCGAAGACGTGTTGCTGTTGTGCGCCCCTGTTTACATTTTCGTTTCATCGACAAGCTTGAGTCACTATATCCATTAGAGTCTCTGCGTTTGTCGTGACATCTTCAGGGACACGCCTAACGTGCCAAGTATCAGAAACGTTTTACTTTGCTAAGGAAGAAGTCAATATACTGCCTTCTTCTAGGGAAGAATATGTGTGACATTTTAACCCTAAGTAACATTTGTTACTGACAAAACAAACACGATATGTTTGTGGTTTTCCAGGGGGTTAAATTATTACTGAAAACCTTTTATGGATTTTATTGTAGGTAAGTAATTTATACTTAGTTTCATACGAAGTAAGTTTGTTTACGTGATAGAAAAATATGTATAATTTATTTTAAATAAGAAATATAAATTTTAAAATATCTTTCCTTCATCTGAAGGGTTCTTTATTTTTATTTATTTGCATAAAAATGTACAAAAACACAACTGTTTGTGCAGTGTCGTTGTTAGTATCACCGGGGAGCCGATTCGCTCGGGGCTCTCCAGAGGTTTAGATCTCAGATAATAAAATTTCAGAATGAAATATAACATATATATAAAGTTAGAATGGGCAAGATTAAAATATAAAATGATATATTCGAAATTTATAATTTTCACGGTTTCTTAAGAGATACGGGGTAAATACTTTCGTATTACTGAGAAAATTGTCGTCTTGCCCCTCCCCCCTCAAGAGAATCTTAGGTCAGACCCTACCATCTAAAAACAACATCTAAAAAATTCAAAACTTTGTTCTGATAAGAAATATTCATATAACTTCAGTTGTCTAGAATGCTTCACTTAATAAGGGTAGGACGGTATGGTACTGGAGGGGAGTCATCTTGTCTGGGGTGGCTTGTTTAAAGTTTACCTGATCTCTAGTGGGGTTGAAGATGGACGACTTGTAAAGTTGAATGCTTCACTTAATAAGGGTAGGACGGTATGGTACTGGAGGGGAGTCATCTTGTCTGGGGTGGCTTGTTTAAAGTTTACCTGATCTCTAGTGGGGTTGAAGATGGACGACTTGTAAAGTTGAATGCTTCACTTAATAAGGGTAGGACGGTATGGTACTGGAGGGGAGTCATCTTGTCTGGGGTGGCTTGTTTAAAGTTTACCTGATCTCTAGTGGGGTTGAAGATGGACGACTTGTAAAGTCGAATGCTTCACTTAATAAGGGTAGGACGGTATGGTACTGGAGGGGAGTCATCTTGTCTGGGGTGGCTTGTTTAAAGTTTACCTGATCTCTAGTGGGGTTGAAGATGGACGACTTGTAAAGTTGAATGCTTCACTTAATAAGGGTAGGACGGTATGGTACTGGAGGGAAGTCATCTTGTCTGGGGTGGCTTGTTTAAAGTTTACCTGATCTCTAGTGGGGTTGAAGATGGACGACTTGTAAAGTCGAATGCTTCACTTAATAAGGGTAGGACGGTATGGTACTGGAGGGGAGTCATCTTGTCTGGGGTGGCTTGTTTAAAGTTTACCTGATCTCTAGTGGGGTTGAAGATGGACGACTTGTAAAGTTGAATGCTTCACTTAATAAGGGTAGGACGGTATGGTACTGGAGGGAAGTCATCTTGTCTGGGGTGGCTTGTTTAAAGTTTACCTGATCTCTAGTGGGGTTGAAGATGGACGACTTGTAAAGTCGAATGCTTCACTTAATAAGGGTAGGACGGTATGGTACTGGAGGGAAGTCATCTTGTCTGGGGTGGCTTGTTTAAAGTTTACCTGATCTCTAGTGGGGTTGAAGATGGACGACTTGTAAAGTCGAATGCTTCACTTAATAAGGGTAGGACGGTATGGTACTGGAGGGGAGTCATCTTGTCTGGGGTGGCTTGTTTAAAGTTTACCTGATCTCTAGTGGGGTTGAAGATGGACGACTTGTAAAGTTGAATGCTTCACTTAATAAGGGTAGGACGGTATGGTACTGGAGGGGAGTCATCTTGTCTGGGGTGGCTTGTTTAAAGTTTACCTGATCTCTAGTGGGGTTGAAGATGGACGACTTGTAAAGTTGAATGCTTCACTTAATAAGGGTAGGACGGTATGGTACTGGAGGGAAGTCATCTTGTCTGGGGTGGCTTGTTTAAAGTTTACCTGATCTCTAGTGGGGTTGAAGATGGACGACTTGTAAAGTCGAATGCTTCACTTAATAAGGGTAGGACGGTATGGTACTGGAGGGGAGTCATCTTGTCTGGGGTGGCTTGTTTAAAGTTTACCTGATCTCTAGTGGGGTTGAAGATGGACGACTTGTAAAGTCGAATGCTTCACTTAATAAGGGTAGGACGGTATGGTACTGGAGGGGAGTCATCTTGTCTGGGGTGGCTTGTTTAAAGTTTACCTGATCTCTAGTGGGGTTGAAGATGGACGACTTGTAAAGTTGAATGCTTCACTTAATAAGGGTAGGACGGTATGGTACTGGAGGGGAGTCATCTTGTCTGGGGTGGCTTGTTTAAAGTTTACCTGATCTCTAGTGGGGTTGAAGATGGACGACTTGTAAAGTTGAATGCTTCACTTAATAAGGGTAGGACGGTATGGTACTGGAGGGAAGTCATCTTGTCTGGGGTGGCTTGTTTAAAGTTTACCTGATCTCTAGTGGGGTTGAAGATGGACGACTTGTAAAGTTGAATGCTTCACTTAATAAGGGTAGGACGGTATGGTACTGGAGGGAAGTCATCTTGTCTGGGGTGGCTTGTTTAAAGTTTACCTGATCTCTAGTGGGGTTGAAGATGGACGACTTGTAAAGTTGAATGCTTCACTTAATAAGGGTAGGACGGTATGGTACTGGAGGGAAGTCATCTTGTCTGGGGTGGCTTGTTTAAAGTTTACCTGATCTCTAGTGGGGTTGAAGATGGACGACTTGTAAAGTTGAATGCTTCACTTAATAAGGGTAGGACGGTATGGTACTGGAGGGGAGTCATCTTGTCTGGGGTGGCTTGTTTAAAGTTTACCTGATCTCTAGTGGGGTTGAAGATGGACGACTTGTAAAGTTGAATGCTTCACTTAATAAGGGTAGGACGGTATGGTACTGGAGGGAAGTCATCTT